>JAQFVV010000021.1:3356852-3431852 GCA_028023455.1 Epiperipatus broadwayi | reverse complement strand
GACAACACACCGGTCCGATTAATACTAGACTTCAGTGGAGTACATTATGCAAAGACAGCCAAGTGGGTGAACAAAAAACTCATCCAAATGTTGGGCTTTGGAACATACACTATCAATTCATCTGCACAGTTCGTGTCCTCCTTTAAAGATTTACAACTAAACCCAAACATCAAATTGGCCACTGTGGATGTTTCTGAATTATATGGCTCTGTCAATAGAAACAAGTTGATCCAAATAGTCAGAGATGAACTTTTGACACAAAAAATAGCTCAACCTCAAGTAGATTTCATCTGTGACTTTCTGGGTTGGTTGGACAGCAACATTGTGGCATTTTTCAGAAACAAGTGGTTCTCCATGAAACAAGGCTGGTCTATGGGATTACCACTGAGTGGTGTAGTTACCAGCATCTTCCTGAACTACTATGAGAGAAAAATTGTACCTAGTCTAAACCCATCATGCTTTCTAGTATACACTAGATATGTGAATGACCTATTCATTGCTGCTACCTCTGAGATCATCACACAGATCAAAGCTGAATTAGAAACCAATACAGTGCTAGTTGTGAATGTCACAACTGAAGACACTCACCAACAAGTTAAATATCTTGATGTCAAAATACAAAGAGAAAACAACCACTGCCATTATAGTATGGCCATAAAACCACTGGAAATCAGATGCCATACACACCCCCAATCTCACACACCTATAGCACATAAATTATCCGGTCTAGCATCTTTTTTGCATAGAAACAGATTGTTGTGTAAAATTGAGGCAGATGCAAAAGCAAATATAATAGAATACAGAGATGACCTATTGAATTTAGGGTTCAGGCAATCCATTGTTGACAAAAAAAATTTACATATACAGAATAAACGTCTTAACTCTCACATGACACAGCATAAACCCAGATTATTGCTTCCATATATATTCAATTTACACAAGAAATTGCATTTCATCCTTAACAACAAATATCAGCTTTGTTTTTGAACCCTTCCAAATTCTAACAATTTAATTAATAACACTAAAGATCAAACTCCACTGTTACAGACCCCCCACACAGTATATAATATTGCATGTTCCAACAATAATTGTAAAGGCAATATTATGGGGAAAGCAGAGCATCTTTGGCCACATGATTAGTACAACATAAATATTCATACAATAGAGCTCGCAACGATCCTTCTACCTATTCAGTTTTCTATCAGCACCAGAGCACAAGTCACCATGAGTGCATCCTGGATAATCCCACAATCGTGTGTAGAGAGAGACATGACCTCAAAAGAAAAATCAAAGAGGCTTTATTCATCTCACGAGACAACGATGCCATAAACAGGAAGGACACGTGCTTTGCTTTATCAAAAAAATGGAATTAGCATATTTGCATATTAAATGTATTAGCAAGCTATGATTATGAAGGCAAGATCCTTTGAAAGTGCTCAGCTAGTTTATTACTTTTAGTTAGCTATTTTGTATTAATAGCTTTTGGGAACAGTTGCGCCGCACACACACTCGTGCTTGAATTTCTTTTGAAGTATTTCACAATATTTTGGGATTCACTTTAAGTAGTCATCTATTATCATTTCTTGTAGAAATAGTTTACCTCATTCTTTTTTCAGTCTTTTAATGCATTCAATGGTGTCAGAGATGCGTATTTGTGCTCTCAACCAAGTATTCTTGCATTTAGTCCCTTCCTTTTTATTTCCAACATATCATCATCAACTGTTATCAATCTATTGCAGGATGAAGGTCTCTCCAAGTTCAATCCATCTCTGATTTTTATCTTCTCTTCTGGATGCCCCTGCATACTTTCTTCTTTCATCCATCCATCTCACATATGGTCTCTTTCTGGGTCTTTTACAATCTCTTGGAATCAGGTTTAAGATTTCAATTGTCCATCTATCATAATCTCTTCTAGCAATATGTCCAACCCAATTCCACTTCAGTCTTTTAATTTTTTCAATGAGGTCAGTAACACCTGTTTGTCCTCTTATATTTTTTTCAACATATGTCTCTCCATAGTCTAAAATTTCTGAATTGCTTTTCTAATAAGTGTCCATGTCACAGACCAATAAGTAAGAACTTGAAAATAACATCTATTAGTAATCATTTTTTTAAACATGTGGGTGTAATTTCTTTTAATATTAAATTATTTTTACAAAAAGCAATCCATCCAAGTTTAATTCCATGATTAATTCAATCCATAATGTTTTCGTTTGTACTAATAATTTGACCAAGATATTTGGAATTGGTAACTTTTTCTAACTTATGCTTTCCAATCTCTATTATCTGCTTCAAGGAGAATTCACTGAACGTTGCTTGTATTTACCATTATTATGCCTTTTTTACTTTCTTCTGATAACTCACAATATTTTCTGAAACTCTGAAGCATTATTTTGCAAAAAAAGCTGCATCAAATGCAAATCTAGATGATTGAAATATCTTCATGCTATCCACAAATTTTTTTTTTTTGAAAACTGCTGTAAAAGGTTTTGGAGATGTGGAGTCACTTTGTTGCTCACCCATATGTATGTTAATCTTCTTAGTGTCACTATGTAATTTAATCACCGTTACAATATTTTGGTGAATATTCTTCAGAATATGACAATATTCTTGGTCTATATCTTGATGGTCCAAAGCTTTAAATCCTGTGGAAATACTTATAGAAATGAGTTTGGTAATAGTTTTAACAAGGCTTAGCAATGAGCGTCTGAAAAAATCGTCACTAGGGACCTCTGTAGGTCTTTAAAACACATGCTTATGCTATGAAGAAAAGAGAATGAGCGTCTGAAAAAATCGTCACTAGGGACCTCTGTAGGTCTTTAAAACACATGTTTACGCTATGAAGAAAAGAGAATCTCTTCTGTAGGTCTTTAAAACACATGTTTACGCTATGAAGAAAAGAATCTCTTTTCTTCATAGTGTAAGCATGTGTTTTAAAGACCTACAGAGGTCCCTAGTGACGATTTTTTCAGACGCTCATTGCTAAGCCTTGTTAAAACTATTACTGAAATAATAGTGAGCGTTTAATAAAATTTATAATTAGAAATGAGTTTGCAAAATCTACAAATCCAAGTATAATGCAACACATATTCATTGATTCTTTCTATAATTTCTCTCAATACTTGGATATGATCCACTGTGCTAAAACCATTTTTAAATTTGGATTGTACTTTTGTTGGTTTGAATCCAAAGTTCACTCTAGATGATCTGTACTTATCTTGATAAAGAATTTGTATAGAACTGATAAAATATTGATAGATCTGTAATTTCTAACATCTACTTTATAACCTTTTCTAGATATCAATATTATTACTATATTCGTCTAATCATCTGGTACATCCTTATCATTTGTGCATTTGATATGTAGCATTGTCAACAATTTTTCTATTTTTTCATGTGCTTCTTTTAAATTATAAATAATAATTTCATCATTTCTCTGCACAATTCTCTTCTTCATAGGTTTAATTGCATGCCTCATGTTTTCCTTTAAAATGCTTGGCAAATCAGAAGATATAGTAATGGTTATTTTGTTTTCTTGTTTTCTATTACTATATAAAATTTTTATAGGACTCTTCCAAACCTTTCAACATGTTGTTTCTCTTTTTAGTAATAATCGCATCCTTTCTTTTTACTGGTCAAATAATTTTTCCCCCAATATCAAGTTGTTTCATATTCTTGAAACTTTTATTCTCTTCTATATCTTTGTTGCTAATATTTTTCTTATATCATTGATTCTTTTTTGCACCTCGTTGTAAAACGTCAGATATTTAATTCTTTCCAATGATCATTTGAATTATTTTTATATTCCTTTTTTTTTCATACATTCTTTTATATCAGTTGAAAATTTACTGGTCAGCTGCTGCTTTTTTTACAACAGCAATTTTTTCTTCCGTTTTTAATCGAGTTATTAATTATCTTCTTATTAATCTCAAGTTAAGATTGAATTATCTTTAAAGCGTGATATTTTAAAACAATTTGCAAGTTTTAATTTAAATTCCTTGATGTTTTTCTGAATATTAGAAATACCAACTACTATCTTTTTAAATAATTTTCCTTGCCCTACTTTTTTATTAATACATACCTGATCACTTCCTGGATTGAATCTATTAAAAGCAATACAATTCTGAAATACATATTTTTTGTTACTTTAAATATAATCCAATTCTACTGTATCTTTATTTATATATCTGAATGTCATTTTCCATTTAGCATGTTTCTCAAACAAGAAATTCATAACATGCATTTCTTTTCTTCTGCAATTTCCATGAGTTTGCAACCTTCCTCATTTCTGACCCTACAGCCAAATTTACATACATCACATTCATCTTTCATTTTCCAATTTGAGCAATGAAGATTACCATGATGATTTAAAATGTTATTTATTGTAATCAAAAGTATTTTGTATATCTATACAAAAATCCTCATTTATTTACATGGTGAGAATTTGTTGGGCATAAAACTGAATTATCCACATTTAGTATCTTTCATTAAATTGAATAAAATACTGTCACCCTGTCCTACAAAATGTTGTTCCATCACATTTTATTTATAATGAATCTCACTCCACTTACGCTTTCAAGGTTTGTGCTTTTGTAGTAAAAATATATGCCCACTTTTCAAATCAATTGTCTCTTTGCCTTTGTTTTCTAACTTCATAAAGTCCATCAACACCCCATTGAATATTAGACAGTTTTTTAAATTCATATAATCTTTTTTGCTTGGAGTAATTTGCGGTTGTAAGTAGTTAAATAAAAGATTATAATTGAAAGCCAGTCTTGGTCTGCAATTAGGCAGTTCTTAATATCCTATATCTTCACACACCAAATGCCATCTTAGCTGATAACTTTCCAGCCTCCTGGGAATAATTAATCTAGTTTTATCTGTTATGATTGTAAACATCTAATAAAAAAAAGAACATTTTCACCCACATTTATTCCATCTTCAAAACAACTCAACGGATGTTTCAGTTAAGAATTAACTGAAACTCATGTGTTGGTGAGCAGTCCATTCACTTCCATTTATTCTATGAATAATCAGATAATAATAGCTGCACCAATAGCAAGAACTAAGAAATCGACATAAGGAATATTTCTGCTCGTTCTTTTAAGACTTTAAAGAGAAATTAAAAGGTCACCTTTCAAGTAACAGTAAATTCCTTCCTGAAGTTTTTTATTATTATTAGAGTCAGTTATAGATTTTTACAGAGGTTTGAACCCAAACATAAGGCTGCATAGGATATATTGTACACTAGGCTTTTACCGATATAATAAAACATTTAATAGATACCTTTGGTTCCATTTGTATTTTTTTTTTAAGGGGGGGAAATATATATATAAGAGTCTACTGTATATATTGGTGTTAAAATATCTACATAACATATTTTTAAAAAAGGTTTAGTTTTTAAAAGAAAGAAAACTTCAAAATGAAAAAGAAAAGAAGTACCTTTAAAATCATGTTGAAATTATTTTACATTTTGTGAAATAATAATTTTTAGCAATTCTAACAGTCGCAAGATCTCAGATCATGTGACCAAATTTATTTTTAAAGTCATTGAAGCTTACGATCAATTTATGCAAAATCCTGCAAATTCTGCAACTTTACATTTACAATCTAAAAATATCACACTGTTTAATATTATAGTGATGTTAATTAGCTTTATTTTAATAAATATTTAATTATGTTTTAATTGACTTTTTTTAAAAAAAAAAAAAAATCAAATATGACTAAATAATTAATGATATATATATACTGTAGATGTACGATCAGTAGCGACATCTATATCCTCTGTAGTTTATTTATGCATCGATTTAATATATTTGTATACTCGGTATTTGAACTACCGAGTATGGTGAGTTTTATTAACTGAGAGCAAATATAAAATAGCTTTTAAATAGCCCATTGTATTATAAATAATTCTCAACAGCATGCTATGAAAAAGCGGTCAGTGAGAAGATATAACTCACTAAACATGGGCCGTGACTAGGTGGTAAGGATTTAAGTGTTTATCCGTTCTGGTTGTATCTTTTAGCTGCAGAATAGATACCTATTTACCAAATATTGGATAGTTATCTGGGTTAATCATGAGACAATTATCTGGAAAAACAATAAGAAAAGAATCATAAGCCTGATAAGAAAGAATCTTGTAAAAAAGTTTCAAGTTTTACTCAGCCTAGTTTCAAATACAATTTGTGATCATGGAGGGAGGATGCCTTAAATTCTAAACCATTAAAATCTTTTCATAATACTTGGATATATATTATTATATCTGAATGATTGAATAAAGGTCATGCATTAGACTTTCTAGAATTAAAAATATTTGATAATGATAATTTTTGTATTGGATGATTTAGACAAATATATATATGAATAAATTAAAATAGCATTAATAAATAATCATGTGTTCAGTTTCTTTGGGTGTCAAGAGACATTAAAAGACAGCAGTTCTAACACAAATGATAATAACAATAATGAAATAGTTTTTTGTTTAGGAGTTCATAGATGAAAGAGTTAGGTCACGTCCATTGGACTAAATCATGCAGGGCAAATAATGAAATAATTTATTGACCCGAACTTCAAAGTTTGTACAACTGAAATGATTGAGCTGGAATTATGATCCATGGACCATGAATTCCAGAGTTCATTACTCTACTATGGCACTAAACCAAATGGTACTAGTCAATAGAGCAAAATGATATTTTTTTTATCTTTCATCAATTTAGGATCCTTTAACTTTTGAGTCATCACTACTATTGGACCAAGTTGCACAGAGTCGTAATTATATTTTGCTAAATATTAAAGCAAAACATGTCTTTTTTCGCTTACATTCAAAATATACTATAGAGGAGAGTGACCAATTAATAATTTTAGCCCTGTGTGGTTGAGTGTAGTGATAGATGATAAAACATCGGAATGTGAATTCCTAATATCAACTCTGGAGCTAACACTTCCATTGCTCTTACACAATATTCTTACATAAAATAGTTTCATATATTAGACTGCTCTTGTCACTCAATGTGTGGTGATGAAGTGATATCATGGTTGTATGCAGTGGTAGAGTGGCAGTCCATAAACTAGTCTGTTATGTCATTTCCAGTGTTCAAACATCATGCATTCCTGAGTAATAAAAATGTTTGTTATTTATTTTATTGATAAAGTGGTCAGACATCTTGGATTCTAAATTTCATTGAAAAAGGTAAACACTAGAAGATCAAAAGATGGGATTAAAATGTAATAGGATAGCAGATAAAAGATTGATTGCTTAATATAACACTAAGGAGAACTAGAGTAGATCATTGTATATTTTCTTTAAGCAAAAGCGGACAAGTTAAATTTTATCAGTGGCAAAACTCTTCATACAATAGCACCATTCAATGCAAACCAAAACTATGAACTGAGCGGCACTATTAAATGGAAAGTTTTACCTCTGTTTCAATAGCTTGTGTAAGCATAGGGAATGGTGATCATATGATATTTAGTGAATTAATTTTATGTGATGTATAAATAACTAATGATATCTTTTAATTCTGCAGAACAAATTTATTGCAGAGTTAATAGCATGTATTAAAGAATTAAATAATTTGAAAATATTTTTTTTTTCTTGAGAATTTGCCTTGCTTTTGAATTTTCAAAAGGTGGTCTTCTTACACAGGGACTTTAATTAGAATTATTATGTATATTACATGAATTAGTTCATCAGAATATATGCAATATGTCATCAATTGCAGATCTTCTCTAAAATTATTGTGACACAAGAAGGTGATATCAAAATGATATGTCACTATATATTTACTGTTATGAAACATATTACCATCCATTGTTATTGATCAGCATTATTCTTTAGCAGTTTTATTTATTTAAAAGTATGTATTATTATTTTAATAAAGAATGAAAATAAGGATATTATATCCATGTAAACAGAGATAACTTTTGCCATTTGATGTTGCTAGGAAACTATCAATTTATACTAATTGACAATCCCCGAAGACCAAACAAGTTTTGTCCAGTAACCTATAATAGTCTTTTTGCTGTGTTTTTTTTTTTTGTTGAAGTAAAAGGAGAAGGATTTTTTTCTTAATTTTCTAAGCATCCATGGAAGCTCACCATAAGCAATGTAAAAAAATTGCATGCAGACTTTGGGCCTTATAATGAAGTCTCACTGCCATGAATAATTATTTTGACTTCTCAAAAAGATGTACAAAATTAGATTGATGTCCAAAACTATCATATATTCCATAAAATGATCTGATCTATTTGAATTTTTTAAGGGTATTTAATCATTACTTTAGACTTTCATTTCTCACCATGCCATGTATGGTTTAGAACAATGGTGGAATGGAAGACTGTTGTGATGAAAATCCATAGATTGTGGTCTTGATCTATCATTTTTTTCTGCTGCTCAAACTTCTTATGAAGTCTTGTGCAATTTTTCATTCATTTATGCATTTATATATTAATTGTCATTAACAGTCATTTATAAATGAATACTGTCATCCTAACTCAAGAAAAAAAGTAAGTTTTTCAATGATCCATGGATGTCACACATGCTGGTTTCAATTTCTTATATCAAACTTTTCTATCTGAAAGATTTTAAGACTTTGACTAATTATAGCATTTTACCACCATCCACTTACTTCTAATGACTGTATTAATATTACTTTTTTAAAAAATATATTTGTGACAATTTTTAACAACCAATACTGTCTCTTCCCCAGCAATTGTGCAAAATTTTCCCCATGAATATTCTTTTTTTTTTTGAAATCTGTTACTGTTTGTCGTGCTCTCATATTGATAGATCCATTATCACCAGAGCATCAATACTGAATAATTGGTCTTATCATTATATTTTGAAAATCATGTAATTTTTCCATATCATTAATGCCTCATACATATTCAAATTATATTCATATGTTTAAAACAAGATTGCCCTTGTGTATCAGAATTTATATATATATTGTACACTTTATAATAGGTTCAGATAGTTTTGGTAGGGTTAGGTAAGTAGCTATATGAAAACATTTTAAAATTAGGTTATTTTTTAACATAATTTAAATGTTAAAGATAGCAGCAGTTCAAACTCAAAAGATAGCTTATAAGATATATTAGATAGTTTGAACTCATTGTAAGATGGATTAAATATAACATGATATAATAAATTATTTAAAATATAGTATTAATTTAAATTTATTATATTTAAAAGATACTACAGATATAGAATAGCTTAATTATAGCAATAAATATTTTATATTATAGGTTTAAAGTAATTATTTGGTTTAAAATGTTCAAAATGATAAGTTAATTTAATATTAGTTTAAAATGTGATGAAAGTATCACATGATTAGGTAATTGTGTGAATATGTGTGCTTTCAGAAAGATAGGGAAAGAAAACTTTAATTTTAGTTTGATTAAAAAAAATTGATACATAATAAAATATAGCAACTATTCAGTCTAGAGATAATATTAGAAAAATAATAATTAAAATTGTTATTAGTTTATTTAAGTGTAATGTTTTATTTTGAATCAATTTCAGGTTATTTAAATATTAAAAGTTGTTTTAACAAGGATATTTAGTTTTTTTTAGATAAAAATATTTAATATTTAAGGTATTAAATAATTTGATAATATGATGATTTATAGTTTTAAAACTTAATTTTAAAAATCATATTAATGTAGTCATCTAAATTAGTAAATTTGTACAAGCAATATTGACCAATAAAATCATTGAATTAAGACCAGTTTAAAAACTAAGGTTGAGGACAGTCTAGATAGATTTTACAGTTTTTTTCAGTGATTCTTAGTGATTTTAGTAATACAGTGTTTTATAGATTTAGTTTGAAATTTATAACTATAATTTTTTTATAGTATCAGTAGTAATTTCTTTTAAATTATTATTTTAATATAACCTTCAATAGTTTCTCTTCCTCTTTTTTTCTTTATTTTTGCTTTTCTAATATATAACATATAATAATCACATTCCATTCTTTTTGCACTTTAAAGCAAAATATATTTATTAATTTTACAGTTTCGACTGTTCCTAGCAGCCTTTGTCAGATCTTATTATCTACTAAAACTTTCTTTCCTCCACCATTTTGATGGAGGAAAGAAAGTTTTAGTAGATAATAAAATCTGACGAAGACTGCTAGGAACAGTTGAAACTGTAAAATTAATAAATATATTTTGCTTTAAAGTGTAAAGAGAGTGGAATGTGATTATTATGTGTTAATTATTATTTTACTTGAAAGTGTATTTGAAAATATAATTGGAATAACTACTTAAATAATAATTCACTAAACACCAAAGTTTCCTTCAGTTTGTTCAATTTTAGGATCTCAATAATTTTATGTAATGTGATAGTGGCTATTTAAATATTGGGGAAATGAATACAAAATATCAAAAAAAAAAAAATACGGCAAAAAAACCAGAGAGAATTTACATACGAACTTTATTTGAAATGAGTAATTGCAATGCAGATAATTTATTACAGTTAATTAAGAGGAATCAGATATTTATTAAAAATTTTTATCACAGTGTTTAATTTAAAAACAAAAAGAAAAGAAAATTAAGATTCTGCATCTATGTTTTAAAATTGAACTTAAAATGTTTTATGGTATGACGAATGTCTGTTTTTATTATATAATTGATGGTAATTCATATTTGATTTGTCTTTAAAGTAATCAAAATGGACTTACATTTTATGAACAATGTATTTAAAGACAAATTGAAGAAGATGACTTTTGAGTGTCTTTTATGCTTTTTAAAAAGACTTGTTATTAATCAAATCAATAAATAAATTATATACTTTAAAAATAACTCTATTTGATATAAATAAACTCTGATACATCTTTTAAAAAGATTAAAATGATATCTGTTAAGAAATGCCTGAATGATATAGCTGTCATTTTACCTGGAAATGAAAAATATCTAGTGAAAAGACACACATTTCAAAAGAATAAAAATCGTAAATCCTTCAAAGAAAAATATTTAGTTTAATTCATAAATCTCACATCTGCTGATAAATATATTAAATAAATAATTTATATTATACAATGATTGTTATTAATATTTTTTTTTAACCAATGAAAAATGCAAATATATTTATTGCAATTTATTTCCACTATACAATGGCTGAAACATACATAAGGAAATATTTCCATATATAATGAATTTTGATTTATTATTCTACAGAGATACTAAGTGCCTGGATAAAAGTTTTCAGAAAGGACAGAAATAAACATTTTATCTTATAGGATGTTAATATTTTCTATGGATTTTGTTAGATTTTTACTGGATTTTATTATTATTGGTACACTTCCTTAAATGGTGCCAAGATAAATATATGATTTGTGTACAAAGCTGTCCAACTGTAACTAGGCAATGGTGTAAGATTCCTGACAAGCAAATTCTTGACAAGCAATTTAGCTTACGATCAGGAGGGGAAAAAATCTTTTCGTAACTTTAAAACTTTATTATTTTTTTTTATATATTAAGTTTAACATTAGTATTTAAAATATTACAATTTTTTATTTTAAAACTAACATGTTATTATATAATTTTAAAATAGATTAACTTTATTATTGTTTTTTTTTTTTCTGAACAAGGCAAATTTCAATTGTAATTGTTTTTTTTTTTTTTTGAATGTATGGTTTAAGAAATGGATCACCGTGAATGATCTTAGCAATATAATGAGACCATTGGTAATTTTTTTTATTGTTATTTAAATTATATTTTGCTTAATAATTTTGTTTTTTTTTATTTAAGAAATGATATATCCTAATTAGTATTTTAAGATTAATATTTCACATTTCTGGAATTTAATATTAAACAGTAAAATGAACCATTGATACAATTATTATTGTGTGTATTTTATGAAAGAATTGATAAATGCGGAAGAATATTTGAAAACATCCAAGGGTATTTTAAATATTTATTTTAATGTAAATGCTTGAATATGCATACATTATATAACATCATTAAAATATTAATCTTATTTTATGAATGTTATCTGTTGAAATACAGAAAAAAATATAATATTGATCTCTAAATTATATCATAATAAACGCATGAAAACTTTTAAAAATATTTTGAAATGAATTTAGATCTTTTTTTTTTTTTGATGTTTTGTAGAAATGAATAATTTAGATCTTTGTTGTTTCTTTAATATTGTGTTTTGGAAGTTATTTTAGAATGCTATTCATATATTTTACGATGTTGAGTGATTTATTCAGTGTGGAATTTATAGGATGGTGGTTGGGAGAGTAATAATGTTCATTTGAAATCCTAGGTGTTAGGGATATGTTGAAAACTGTTGTATGTGAATTATATTTCCATTTTTTAAAGTTATTAAAATATACAGATAACATAGGGCTGTATATATCTTTCCATGGACAGTTGCATTTTCTTATTGTCAATAAGTGCTATAACAGAGCCATGACTTAAATCTTAGGTGCCCAATGAATATGGACTTATTATTATTATGATTTGCACTGTATTCATGATGATATTATCTTACTCTTTTGAGACATTCTTCTTATTATTGCACACCCTACACTTTAATTGTTATCTATCACCACAGGAAACATCATAGAAGATAGTTTTATAAGTTGGTAAAGTAATGATTAAACCATTTGAAGTTGAAAATTTTGTGAGAGGGCAAAATGAAGTATATAGAAATTTCTTTCACAAATGATGTTGAGATGTTTGATGATTGTCATAGTATATAACACAGAAGAGGAATAATTGACACTCATACAAATAATAGAGATGACTTAACTTAAACAGATGCATATTCAAATCAGAATGAAAGTGAAAATAGTGAAAATGATTTTGAATGATATAATGCAATACAGAGTGTACCAATAGCTCAAACAAGCTCTTAATTAATAAGTGTGGTATGAGAAAATATTTAAAATCTCTAACCAGAATACTCTCATCTCCAGATCAATTGGTTTCAAGCTTTATGGCTCAAGTCAGTGGAGAGCTAGAATATTCGGATACTAGATCTAAAATATAAACTCAAAACCCAGCACTTATTTCATATGTATATTTAAGTAGAAACTCTGAAATTTTCGGACATGAAAATGTCTTTAAATCCAGCTATCTAACTTAAATAGCTATATGGGACTGAACTAAATTCAGATCTACAATATTTTAATAGCCTCAGCATAGCCAAAGCCTTAAAGGTAAAATTATAATAATAATTATAATTATAAAAGTATTGTCACGTTATATATGACTTACTTTTTTAATTAGAATGATATAATGAATGTAAAAGTATAAAAACAATAAATAATACAAATATCAAGCAATATAATTTATGGATAGTCCTTTTAAATTGTATTATAATTTAAACCTATTGCAGTTACAAAAAAATATGAAATTATCTCTTAAATATTTTTGTATAATAGTTATTATTTTTTTATAGGGGAAAATATTCATTTTTTTAAATTAAACTTTTCTGATATTCAAAATCAGGATGATACTTTGCCTTTAATAAGTTTTCTTTAAATATTTTATTTGTTAGACTTTATTAAGAAGTGTATTTGAAAATATAAACTTATATTGATATGTTTACATCATAAGAAATATATTTTATAGTAGTATAAGTATAATATTAAGTTTCTTAGAAATTGGGAGATTTATTGTAATTGTTCCCAGTACAAATAATAGAATACTATTTTATTGAATGAAGAGTACATATTATCATTACTGTTGTTTTATTTTATTTTGAAATGTCCGGAGTGAAGGTTATCTTATTTTATTTCTTGTATTTATTGGTAAGATTCACTATAAATATATATATATTTAGATATTAAATAATGTTAATTCTTATTTTACTTTTGTAAATATTTTTTTTAATATTATGTTATAAATTTATTGTTAATTTATAAATAAAGTTGTTAATTGTTTTTTTGAAACTTACCTTAGTCAAGTTGTGATTTATCTGCATGTTGCTTATTTGATTTTTCATTCACAGAAATTAATAATTTAAAACATTATATTTGGCACATGATCCATAAAAATTACTTTGATATTATTTCTATTATATTTGATTGAGTAACATAGTATATTATTATTATTATTATTATTATTATTATTATTATTATTATTATTATTATTATTATTATTATTATTATTATTATTATTATTATTATTATTATTATTATTATTATTATTATTATTATTATTATTATTATTATTATTATTATTATTATTATTATTATTATTATTATTATTATTATTATTATTATTATTATTATTATTATTATTATTATTATTATTATTATTATTATTATTATTATTATTATTATTATTATTATTATTATTATTATTATTATTATTATTATTATTATTATTATTATTATTATTATTATTATTATTATTATTATTATTATTATTATTATTATTATTATTATTATCATCATTATCATCATCATCAACAACATTCCATCATCATCATCATCCATCATCATCATCATCATAGAAGATATGATCATTGGTAATTATTTTTAAAAACTAATACAACACTAATGAAAGATATATTTGATATTGCCACAATATTAAAATACATTATATTTTTTAAGAATGCCACATTAAACAAAGAAAGATTGTACAATGTTTATTTTAAACCTTATTATATTATATATGTTTTATTCCTAAACTTTAATCATTAAATAGATTTAATGCTGAGAATCATTAAGCTATTTAAATTGCTTATCATTGTTATTATTTTGTAAGAGTAGTTAGATATCATGTAAAATTCCTCATCACATTTAACTACAGAGTGTTAATTAATTAATTTATTCTGATATTAATTTGTTAGAAAGGAACCAGAGATTATTATGATTATTATTTTAAAGAACATAAAAGTTTTATTGAAAGATGATGAGAAAAATTATTAGATAATGTTAAATGTCCAATTAGTATTTTTATTAAAGGAATATTAAGTGGTTTATTATTTCTGTAATAAATTTTCAAATCATATTTTAGGATTATTAGATGTGTGTTATTTAAAGACATGAGAGTATTACATTGTAATTATGTTATGTGAATTTGGTGGGGTAATATTCTTATGCCATTGGAAATGTCTCTTTTGGGATGTATTGTCAATGTTTAAGCCAGTGTACCTTACTGAACATCTCATGTTAAGAGTTACATAATTATATTTGTTATTTTGATAGAACCTTATTTTGTTTATCATCTTGAGTTAGTTATAAATTGAATTTATTATTGAAATGAATAGATTGAGTATTATAGTTGTAACTCTAATTATTTATTATGAAACTAGGTATTATGATATTTTAATTCAGTAAATTTTCTTATATTTAGTTATTGAAAAATATTGTTTTGTTAGATACTGTATGTTAGCATAGTATCTTGAGCTAGTCTTAATGTATATTTTAATAGTCATTGTTTATGTAACTTAACTGCAGTTCACTATAGTTATATCATAGTTAGCCAGATTCTTTTTTGTTCAGTAGTTTTCCTTTAAGAATAAGGGTACTATATATATATATGTGTGTGTGTGTGTGAGAGAGAGAGAGTGCGTGTGTGTGTGCATATATAAAACCAAATGTGTTTATGACAAATTGTAAAGTATACAAACAAATTACACAGCAAACTAAATTTAAATTACTCAGTCAATAAATTTGTCATTCGTTTTGGTATTAAATTGTCTCTACATATAAATAAAAAGTGAATCTATCTTTCATTTGCTGTCTAGATTCATATGTAAACTGTGAATAGACAATGATAACTATAAGGGCAAAATTTAAAAATTATTAAAATGGAATAGAAATTAAATCTGTCTTGTAAATTTAAATTTAGGCCTATTCAAGAGTAGCTGAGAGAATATCTTAGTTTTAGTAATTATTATATATTGGATTATATCCACCATCTAATATTATAAGTTGAATGTCTTTTAGAAAAATTCAAATTTTATTTAAACTTTCCAAAAACATTCAGCTGTTATTAATAGCATATAGGTTAATATATAACATAATAATTTGGGTGATATTCTCTCTTCTTCAGGTGTTGCTGGCCTGAATAGTCTTGTACTAGCATGGGAATCAAACCCATCCTTTAGACTTCTGAATATTGAAAAGTTGATGCTCTAACCAACTAGGCTTTGAGAGAATAACCTAATTCGAAAGGTATTTAAAATATATAACTTTAAACTAAGAAATATGATTCAAATACTTGATTTGATGTTGGCCGCTAACAGTGCACTCGGCTTTATGATATAAAGACAGAAATCGCCTCATTACTCATATGTATATTAAAGAACTATTTATAGATTAATAAATAATGTGTGTATATATACCCACCTAGTACAATTATATAATTGCATAACAATAACTAGAAAAAGATGGAGTTATTTAAAAAAAGCTTGCCATAGTCCTATAAAGGCAATGGATATATAAACAAATACAAATAAGTGTAAAATTTAAATGAATACCATAAAAAAAATTAACCAGTCTAAATTTAAATACAAAATCAGATTAAGCAAGCATTCTTTAAAAAATCTTCCAAAAATATGTTCATGGGGTAATTCAACATATATAGTGTAATGGTATGGAATAAACCTGGGTGATGGAACTCCATCATCATCATCACCAGTTAATCAAACTTAAATATACAAATAATATAATGAATAAATATGAAAGATCAGCAAGAACAAAGACCAACTCTAAGTTTACCAGCATTACAGAGAAGAAGAATCATTCATCATCATGAATGGTCACAAATCAACAGTCAACCTTGTGACCAGATTTGAAAGTGGTTCATTGTAGACCAGGCTAATTATTTAGCTTTTGCCAAACTTGGGACAGATTATATAAACAATAATTTGGATGTGTAACTTAAGCGTGAATCCATTAGAATATAACAATTAAAAAAATAATGTTGGGATATAGAAACCTCCTGATCATCATCAATGCCCTGGTCATTTAGTACATTAACCCTTAAACCGCTAATTATATTATTGGTTGTATGATGTAAAAATCAAATCTTTTAATTGGCCAACTCACAAACTGAAGACAAAGCCAATTGTTAAAATATATTCACTTATAATATTAAATTCACTTCAGATTCGTTTATAAATGTATATTAATAATTTATCAGGTTATGAAAGTGAACGAAAGTTCTTTCAAAAATAAATTGCTATTTATTTATTATAAAATATTCAATTTCGGCAAATTTAAAAGCGAACATACAAACAAAGAATTGCTGACGTAAATGCTCTTTTTTCAGTTTTATGTTATAGAAAAGTAAATTTTTTTTTTGCTAAATCTTAAATATTTTTACTAAAATCTTCAATATTTTTCAAAAATAATTTTGTTTTTTTAGTATATTTTGTGAAAATGATTTTAATTTCTCAGGATATACTTTTTTAATACCTTAAATCATATTCGAAATGAAAATCTCAATGTTTTTCTTTATTTTCTTTGATCAGGCGATTTCTTTGTTCTTTCCAGCCAATCAGAATATCTTTGTCGGCTGAGAGCCAATCACTGACAAGCTTATTAATTTGTTTAGCTTTAAATGCCATTTTATTGATTTTTTACTTGTAAAATAATTCAGAAGAGGGCACCATCATACAAAACCTTTAAAAACCTAATCAATAACTGTCAAACGAATATCCTAGCATTAAAAATAATGGAATTAGAGTGACGTCAACTGTTGACGAGAGGTCTCGTAAGAGGCGGGAAAAGGATTAATGTGCTGTCCAACTCTAAACTTAATTTCTAATAATAAAAACTAAATAAAATGTAGTGCATGGTCTTTAAACAATATCCCTTTATACCAACCAGGATCATCATCATCATCTGGATGTCCATAACACTGAACATAAACCCCAATCCATATAAATGACCATTATGCATGAATCCAGTTCAGGGAGCAAGAGCTCTATAACTGTTACTGTGAGCAAGAAATAATACCAACATAAGAAATGTTTTAAACCTAGTCTATAACTAAATTCATTGGAATAACTTAATAAAATATAAATTTATTAATAATAAAATTAAATTAAGGTCTATGGAGTACACTATAAATTCAGCATTCTTATTTTGATTAGAATAATACAAAAATGCTATTATATTGTAATTTACATATATCTCAATAGGCTTACATAAACACACACACATATATATATATATATATATAAGCACTCAGATGTACTGTATAATAATTTAAAATTAACATCTTTAAATTGTCACAAACCAATAATAATTCATTTTTATAATACATAATAATTAATTTTAACATATATGTAGTTGATGACTGATTTTAATATAAATAGGTACTCCTTCAAATTTGTGTACATACTGATATTTCATTAGTTAAAATAAACTTATTAAATAAAATATTTCTATTAGTAATTGCAATTACTTTTGTCAACACATTTTCCAAAATTAAAGAAAGTTTTCCCTCTTTGAATAAATAATCATAAACAAAAATTTCCCTTCCCTTTTTCTTTTATTTTTCAAATTACTTTTAATTGCAAGCATCTTAAAAAATTACTAAAAAAATCTTTTGTTTTTCATCTCCAATATAGTTTTATTATTTTAGTTTTAGTTGAATAATTTAGTCAAAAATTATTTACCTTTAAAACCAGCTGATATCTATATATTTTATATACATGACACAGTACCTTTGTCTGTGCTTCTTTGCATATAGATAAAGCAACATATGTATAAAATCATAGCAAGGTAATCCTGCTCCATTCAAAAACAGACAGGCTTATTGACATCTTTGGGAAAGATATAATCTGGTAACTGTTTCCATTCAATAGCACCATTCAGTTTGTAATTTGGTAAACTTCAGGCATTCTGTATAATATATGATATGGGCTATGAAACAAAAAGCTGTCCTATGTGAATTCAAACTCTACCAGTATGATATTAGCAGCAGCAGTTGGATACACTGTTTCATGTCTTCATTTATAACATCATAATAATGATGCTGTAAAACTGTTGTGTCATGAATGATTCAAATCTACCTTTTTATACTGTATCATGGAATTAAAAATAACAATATCTTGATTAAAAAAAAGTTAATGACTTCAATTTTTTTAATACTTTGAAAAACACCAGATTGTAGGATTTTATCACAAGCTTTAATTAAAAAATTCTTAATTTAGTTAAAAATAGACAGAAATTTTAAAATTACCAGTATTATCTATGATAACATGAAAACAAGCTTGTTTTAAATTTCAATATCAGAAGTAATAAAACATTAAACAGACCTTTTTAATACACTTAACTATTATTCCATTGTAATCTAGAAAATATCTACAAGAAATTTTGTTTGTGTTTATTTTGACTTTTCATTTTAACTTTATATATACACTACTATGTTACCGAATGTCATGAAATACATAACCATCTCAATAAGGTTATTTATTAACTAATGAAATGTCATTAGGATATAAATGCCAGAGTGTGTGCACACAAATTTGAATGGGTATTTATATATATTAAAATCAGTCATCAATCACTGATAAGTTAAAATTATTATGTATTATAAAAATGAATTTTTATTCTTGGTTTATGACAATTCAAAAATGCTAATTTTAAAATAAGATAAAGCACATCTGAGTCCTTATATAGATACATGTAATGTAGACCCATATATATTAAAATCAGTAATCAATCACATACAAGTTAAAATTAATTATTATACATTACAAAAATGAATTTTTATTATTGGTTTATGATAATTCAAAAATGTTAATTTTAAATTATTATACAGCACATTGTGTGCTTATATATATATAAATAAAGCCAAGTCATAAATTTTGTAAATTGCTTTTAAGCTTGCATTTAAATGGTCACTAGATGGAGCTTACCAATAACTCTAATCAAGCTTTATTTTACAAGTGCCAAAAGAGATAAAATTCAAAATCTCTATCAGAAAGTCCCTATCTCCAGAACAACTGGTTTTGAGCCATAAGCTCAAAAATAATTGGTCTGGAGATAGGGACTCCAGTGAGATGAGCCATAAGCTCGAAACCAATTGGTCTGGAGATAGGGACTTTCCGATAGAGATTTTGAATTCTTTCTCTTTTGGTACTTATAAAATAAAGCTTGATTAGAGCTATTGGTAAGCTCTGTCTAGTGATCATATATATATATATATGTGTGTGTCTGTGTTTATCTAAACATATATAAATATCTACAACTTACAATGTGATAGCATACATTTTGCATTATTTTAATCAAAATCAGACTGCTGAATTTATATTTATAGCATACTTAGCAGATCTTAATTTCATTTTATTGTTATTAATAAATTGATATTTCATTAAGTTATTTCAGTGAATTTATTTAATCCTAGAATAGCTTTAACATATTATAAATATATTTATCTCTTGCACACAATAGCAGTTATAGTATTCATTAAAAAAAAAAGGCTCATTATTGATGTAATTGTGGCTAGTATATTCTTCTCTGCTGTAATAAGTAGATATTTCTTCCAGACGTCAAATTAACTTTAAAAAAGCTTTAAAGCAAACTACAAGAAGGGTCTTCAATTAGCATGTTAGGCTAAAAATATAAGAAGGTACATCATTTTTCACTTCTTTACCTCATTTAAACATTTGAATTAATCATTTTTTGCTTACTACTATTTAAAAATGTATATCTATAATATTAAGCTTGCGTTACTTTATTTATCATTAAGAAGGAAGATAGAATGCATGAACTTTATAATCATATAACTAATCTACTTGTATCTTATTATATCATTTGGAAATGTGTGCAGAACATTTTTACAGAATTTATTTTAAATTTTCATTATATCTTATATCATACTTCTACAAAAGTTAAATTAAAATGAAAGGATATGTGTATTTTAAAATAACATTCTATACTTCAATTCATTATGGAAAAATGACTTTATTTATGTATTTGGTATTCCTAAAATAATATGTACTTTTATGAAAATAAAATAAAATATGAATTATCCAGAATAACTAAAGGATACTACTTATTAATTATGTACTTAAATCGGATGGAAGGACGGGAATGCAGTATATTTCTGTTCTCTTCGATAAGAATGCATTATGAAATAAGCTATTATTTGATTGTGGAATTATCAACGTATTATGACGTATTAATGTGCAATGTTTAAAAATAACTATGTGTATGTTAGATTATAAATATTGGAAAAATAAATGTTATTCAAGAAGTCTATAAAGGATAATTACTGATTTCAAAACTATTACGGAATGAGTTAAATAATTGATACCAATGTAGCTGAAAATGTCTTTCATATTTCCGTCATGATAAAGGTTGATTATTTATGTATGGTGTAGTAAGCTCAATTAGTTAAACTAAGAACATTTGAGATACTAGATAAAAATTTAAATTATGATTATTTCTTTTTGTTATCCTACAGAAATTCATTTTATGTTTTGTATTCTTAATAAACATGAATTCAGTTTGGAATCTACCCCTGTAGTGTTTAATGAACTCGGAAAAAAGATTTTGCAAGTGAACTTTTTTATTTTAAATCAAAGAACAAAATGACTTTTGTTTTCTTTATTTTTTTTTATATATATTATTTGTCATCATCACTGTATGTAATAGATAGATACACATATTTATTATTATGTTTTGTGTATAATTTTGTGCTATTATGAACTTCTGGATCATCTCTGGATGCGTATTCACAAATTGTGGATATGCTGGTACAAATTGATTTTATTCAAATATGTTTTATGTTTCTTTTAAGAAGGTAAAGGAAAGAAATGTATTTCTTTTTTCTCTTTTATTATATTGTTAAAGAGAGGTGTATATTATTTTGTATATTTTCTTATCTCAAAGTAAGAGTTCTGGCTTTTAAATCAATGAACATATAATAGAAATAGTCGGATAGAGATGATAAAGAAATATTGTTCGTAATATTTATGATTATTAAATTTTAAAAATAGCTTAAAGTTTATTCGGAATTAAAAGTTATATTTTAATATATTAATTAGTCACCATGTTGCTTGCATAGTATATAACTTAGAATTATTTTTTTTATTATATATTTTTAATTGCACGCGTGTGTCTATTCTGCGCAATTATTACATTTACTTAATAAAGTTCAATTTATGGATATTTTACGTATAGATTTTGGATGTTGTCATATTCTAAAGAACTGAAAGGATTTGTAGGTTACCTGTATGTATTTATCTGACAGCGTGTATATATAAAATTAGACATGTAAAAGAGCTGTGGGAATGGAAATTACCCTGGATGAGTTCTATGTTTGTAGGGATAAGAGATTTTGCCTAAGTAATATATTTTAATAATTTTCCATGAGTAGAGCCTATTTTATATTGTATGCATATTATAAAGTGATAGTTTTGAAGATGAGTTATGTTTTCTTATGGTCTTAGTGATGAGGAAAAATACCACACCAATAGTACATTTCAGAATTAGATGAGTTATGTTTTCTTATGGTCTTGGTGATGAGAAAAAATACCACACCAATAGTATATTTCAGAATTAGATGAGTTATTTGTTGAAGTGTTAAGTAAAGAGTTTATTTGCTCCTCATGTGAATTTCCCTTGGAATGTTCAGTTTATATAATCGTGAAATATAGCTCTGTGTTATTTAGTATGTGGCCAGATAAATAGTTAAATTAAATTCTTGATATAATATTAGTATCTTATTTTGTTGGTTGGTTTACGACATTGTCTGAAATGAAGTAATTGTTTAGTATTTCCTCAATAACTTGAATGTGTAGAAAAGATTGTTTTCTATTATTGTTGCTGAAAATATGACATACATGCGTAATATAAACAATATCGCGTATATAAAAGTATAATGTTATTGAAGTTAAAACAGGAAAATAAACGTTTTTTAAAACACATTATATTCATTTAACATAAAGTTACAAATCATCAATCATCAGAATGGATAAGATTTTATTGCTATGTGTGAAAAGTGTATGTAATTAAAAATGAATATTTAACTAGTTATAGAAAGTTGTTTTGTTGATGGCCAAATATGTTAATTTGATTTTTTTTTTATTAATCGATAGTAAATCCTCTCAAAATATTATTGTACCAATAATATGATATATTATTTAGTTAATGTTATGTTTAAATGAAACGCTTAAGTAAAGCAGGTATTCAAAGTCAGAATACTCAAGTTTTGTTTGTTAATTTGCTGTCAAAAGGTATGAATAATAAATAGTGTAATATCATAGGGATAATCCCAAACTGATGTCCAAAGGTTTATTTGAGAATTAAATTATTAAGACAAGTAGTCTTAGTGTAAAATAATTATGATAAATTAAATTTTCAGTGTAATAAATGATTTGTTTATTTATTAAAAAAAACTGTCTTGAGTGATTTGTGTATACATTTGTGTACTAATTTCCACATCTTCACATTTCACACTTCTATTATAAAATAAATATATTGTTTTATAGCTATGATATTAAATGTGCTGGTATCTGGTAATATTGTTTCCTCAATCCAAACATTATAAGAAACAGTGCCACTTGATAAACGTATAAGAAAGGTTGCCTAGTTAATGTATTGGTTAGATGATGATGTGAGATTAAAATAAACCCTATTTACTTCATTATCTAATTGCTAAACACAGTAAAACATTTAGTCAATTTATCTCATTACATTTTATTATAAGTTTGATTTATAAATTATGGGCCAATGTAGTTTCTTTAATTCAACTGTGTTTTTTTTTTAAATTCCCTGAGATCTTATTGCATATTCCTTGATCGGCATAAAGATAGCTGTTTAGATGGTGATATTCCAAGTCATAGAATTGTTTAGTTATATAATTATATCAAGCTGATATATGTTATACTTGGATGATGGAAGAAATTAAGTTGAAAGGATATTTTAATTGTCTTACAAATAAACATTGTTATTCTTTATCATGCAGTTAATTAACAAAAGGATTTATATTTTATTTAATGTTTTATAATATTTCTTCCTTCATTTATTTATAATTATATATTTTATGAACTTCCTGTAACCTCCCACTAAGCTGAGCTGAATATAGACATAGGTAAAGAGTCTCAGTAATAATTTTATATCAGATATGTTGTTATATTGTTCTATTCATTAATAGAACTGGCGCCCTGGGCATTTACTCATATAATGTATATGAGCGGTGTTGTGAGCATAGGTTATAATATATATATATATATTTATTTATATTAAATGTGAAAATACACAAAACCAATATAATATGCTAATGATTGATGTGATTGACATATAAATAAATAATAAAATTCTTACAGGAATTCAAGCAACTACATATCAGTTTAATCTTATTAAAGAAAATATTTTTTTAAAGAAGTCTATTCAATTAATATTCAGCACTTTAGTCACTGGCAATCATGCAGAAAGCAATAAATATGCAGAAAATAAATAATCAAATGGTTAATCACTGCAGGGTTGCATGACATCTTTGATCCAGAAAGTAATCTTTTAAGTTCGACACTCTACTTATATCAGGGGTCCCCAACCTTTTTGCACTTAAGAGCACATTTTATAATACCAGCCAGGTGGTGGGCACCAGTCATTTTTTCAACCAGGTGGTGGGCATCATTTATTTTTTCAATGTAAATTTATAGTTGGATATTGTTAATACACGTAATGTACAAAAAAATATTTATTTCAAAAATAAAATTTTGACATATAATTAACGTTTATATTTTTACACTGTAAAAGTATAGTATGCCCTACAATTTGATTACAATATAATACAATGATTTATAAGAAATTTTAAAAATGAAATTTATTTGTATCAGATAAATAATTTTTTATCATGTTCGGATAGCGACGGGCACACATAAAATGATCTGCAGGCACCATGGTGCCCACGGGCATAGGGTTGAGGACCCCTGACTTATATGCTAGAACTCATAGGCTTGAAGTAGATATGGACCCCTTTTACTTTAACAAAATCTGCCAACAAAAGAACTATTAGAGGCAAATGAGAAAACTAGTTTAGCCTTAGGGATTATCAATTAATAGTATAACTGAAAGAATTGTGCAACCCACATGAAATTCCCCTAAGGGCAATCCACATGTACATTTCACATTATGACATCACAGACTGATACATTTTTCTTTTACAGCCCACTAAGGTTAGCGAGAAAAACAAAACTATTTTACTTAAATTATTGATTGCACATAGTGATGACAAACTGCCCAAAATAATGAGACAAACACAATTCATTTACATATATACAAAATAACATATTGGTGGCACTTTACTTAATTGATTTATAAATTAAAGGTAACACAACCTTTGTAAATCTTATTAGTATTATTTTAATTTATGCACAGATATAGTATATTGTAGCTTAAATGTCTTTAAACAACTGAGATTTGATAATTTCTGATTTAGGGTATTATTATCATTAGATGTTTTTGAATGAATCCCATTATACTGCATAAACATCTAACCACTTGCATGTTTCATTATCGCTGTTCGAAGACTAAATGACTCTGTCAAATAAGGATAATACAATATTATTAATGAAGAATGATTTAACTAATTGACTGTGTACAACATTTCAAGTTGTGATATTTGCAAGTAATAAAAATAATTATATAATACAGGAAATAACATCTGTAGTACAATAATTTATACATAAGAGTAAATACACGTGTAAATTATATGCATACAATAGGAATTTAATTTCTATCACATACTATTTTTTAGACTATTTGGCACAGCAGGAATGACCAGAAGTCATAATCATATCACTACATAACTTGTATTAAAATAAAATAGATAATAAACTATAGGAATTGTTCATCTACCGCACATCACTGTTTAAACAAATAATGAAAGTACGTGATCAGGAGTAGCAAATATTTCACTAATCCATTACTTAAGAATGGGTTCTAATAACTAGCACAATCTGAATTGATGGATTGACAGGTATCTATTTTTTATCCATATTACCTCAAAAACAAAAGTGCACCTCACTCAATCAGAAACCTATTAGATACAAACTTCATCTAGTCTATGCAGCACAATGGAACTCCATTCATAAATTATAAATTTGCTGCTTTAACATACTATTTTTATTTTAAATAAACTGGAAATAACTGATTTAATTAACATAAAATTTTAATAGCATGACCAGAGATTATGAAATTACGCTTTAACTGAATATCATAAAATTATTACATTAAAATTATCATGGACTACACTTGCTAAAAAACAATGGAGTAATCTCTCACCATACATGCTTGTAAACAGATTGAAATGAATAATTATTCATTAACATATTTTTACGAGATCGGAGATAAATAATGATTAACTAGAAATTCATCTAAATTTCCATACCTCTTCTTACAGCATAAAAGTTCACATTCAGTCCTCTAAGTATTTGTTTTTATTTGCGGCACTTCTTACTAAACCATAGCTATAGCAATGGTAGATTTAAGTCACAATTTCAAATGCTTTTAGGGTGCTTAAGTCTCAATTTTGTCTTGGTTTGGTGGCTCATATATCTTGTAGCATTGGACATCAGATTTATTCCTATAAGTTGATGCATAGTGGACACACATTTGAGTGGCTTCTTAACATGTAGATGGCTTCTTTTCTGGCACTTGGTCATGGATTTGCCAGTGTAACTTCTGACAGCTTGACAGGATGAAGCGGATAATGGCTTCTCAGCAAAACAGCAGGATAATGATAATCCTCTTAGTAACAGCAGATGAAGAATAATGAAAGCAGAATAACAACTGAAGAATAATGGTAGAATACAATTACCAGTACTATTTACATTCACTGGAGTTAGCTTATCAGTAAAATTTGGATCCATTATTTGTCTTTTGGATCCTTTGATCTATTGGCTATAGATAACTCTAGAGAATTAACTATGGTCCACTGCTTATTTGTCCAATACCATATTTACAAGTTCTTTCTTTGAGTGGGAATAACAGCCTTTTTAATTAAATCATGTCAATTATTTATCTTCTTAATTTAATCTATCGATCTATTTACCAGCATTTTAATTACTTTCTCCTATAGTGTAATTTCCACTTTAAATTATTAGAAAAAGAAAATACCTTTTGCTTTTAATTACTTTTAAACTAAATTTAGAATTAATTAGCTTTTACAACCTTTTAAAAATATTTAATTTAATTTGATTTAACAAAATAACATTATAATTACTATACCATATACATTTATCTGTGCATACAAAATATCTATATAACTTTTATTTATTAAAATTATTTAAAACCTTTTAAATTTAAAACTTCTTCATGATGTTTTAATTTGCATACATGAAATATATCTATGAAAGCATATATATAGCTTCAATAGTAATTGATCTTTTCTTGGCAACATCAAAGGCTAAAGTTTATCTCTGTTTACATGAATATGATCTCATTTTTATTTTTTATTATAAAAAAGAGTATATGACTTCATTGCTTGGGAATTCATAAGAAGTTTGAGTACTACACTGTGAATGCCAGATTCAATCCTGGGACTTCTCAATTCCATAGTGGATGCTCTACCAATTAGCAACAAACTATGCAATAATAACAATTCATGAACATATTTAATCCAACATATATTGGACATACATAAAACATCTACCACACAAAACATTTTAGAAACATAAATCTGAAAAAGACTCCCTAAATGCATATCATGCTAATTTAGCACATTTTAGATCATTATCTCACTCTTTCTTAAGCCATCATCACTTGATTAGGATTTATCATTATCAAATTATTACAATTTGATTTATAAGTGTGAAATTTTCTATAATCACAACCTTGTCATCATCTTCTACAGATAAATATATTAATGATTATTATTAATCATTTATTAGGCGAAAGAAGATAATAACTTTCAAATAGAGCGGATGTTTTAAGTATATCTTACAAGCAAATAAACATCATGTGATCACTATTTCTTACGCTTGCTCTTAACTGTTATTCAAACAGCCGAAACTCACTATACATATTGCCACTCAATGCAAGCCAGAGTAATCAATGGCACTAGATGGGGATTTTATGCACAAGCCTTCTGGCATCTATTGATTACTCTGGCTTGAACTGAGTGGCAATACGTATAGAGAGTTTTGGCTGTTTTAATATCTTACAAGCTTGTTAAATTAGGTCATGTGACATATGACTTGATTTCATTGTAAAATTTATTTTTTGCTATTAAGGCTTTGGTGATTTTATATTGCTAAAGCTATTAATATATGGTATATCTGAACTTGATTCAGTCCCATATAAATATTTAAGTTAGATAGCTGGATTGGAAGACATGGATGTCTGAAAAATTTCAGATTTTGTACTTAATAGAAATTCATTAGATAAAGTGCTGGGCTTGTCTTGGTATTTTAAATCTAATGCTTGAATATCCTAGCACCTCACTGAAGAAACCAGTAGCAGAAACTGGTCTGAGATTGGGGATATCTTAAAAAAGGTAATACAAATGGTAAAAGAGAGTTACATTATGTCATGTGTTTATATTTAATTAAAAGCAAATATATTTAACTGCTTTTAAAGTTTATATCTGGATTAGGGATGGCATGATAATCTCTGAACTAATAAATGATTAGTAATAATTATTGATATACTTAAACATAGTGGATATTGTCAAAGTTATGAGTATAGAATTTGATACTTGTAAATAAAATTGTAATATATATATATATAATTTAAAGTATAGAATTTGATACTTGTAAATAAAATTGTAATATATATATATATAATTTAAAACTTTCACACCACCTTGAAACATTTAGAGACATCTGAACAAAGTAAATCTCTCCCAAGATGCACTTCATGCTGAATTAGCATTCTTTAGTTGGTCCAGATTATAATCTCTTATGTATGTCTTCATAATATGATTCTTATTTATAAAATTATTACAATTTGATTTACAAGTGTCAATTTTCCAGCACTCATATCTTTGACATTATACACTTTAGATAAATAGAGTTATGATTATTCTGAATTATTTATTAGCCTAGAGATTATCATATCTTTTCTAACCCAGATAAAAACTTTAAGCTCAGTTAAAATTAATATATCTTTCTTTTTTAATTAAGATAATATGTAGTCTAATAAATGATTTATAATAATCATTAATAGTCTGAACAGGCATTAACCTGTATTCAGGGTGCTTTAAAATTCGCAATAATCAAGCATATTTTGCGGATAGAAGGATCTTCCAAACCATGACACAAGATAGCGACTTTTATAAAGATAAAAGTGGCCATCTTATCTTTAACCTAAATGTCCATTTATATAGGCGAATCTGAAGCATCTTGATTTGGAAGCCTGAAGTAGTTGTTTTCTCCACTGTTTAAATTCACTATTTCCTTTACAAATTAACTTACGCTATCTTGTGTCGTGATTTGGAAGATCCCTCTATCGGTAAAATATGCCTGATTATTGTGAATTTTAAAGTGCATTGAATACAGGTTAGTGACTGTTCAGACTATTTACATAAGCTCTCTGTGCGCTTTATAAATTAATTACTACTCTTCAATAATCATTAATATATCATCATTTTCAACTATTGCCAATCCACTGCAGGATGAAGATCTCTCTAAATTCAATCTATCTTCTCCTATTTCTAGCCTCTCTTCTCCACATTACCTTTGCATACTTTCTTATTTCATCCACCCATATCACATGTAGTCTCTTTCTGGGTCTTTTAAATCTTATTAATATATATATATAAAGTGGGTGGTATCAAAAATGTGAGTGCAGAATATACAAATACAATATATTACATTTGAGGAGGTAAAGCATTTATAAATTTTATATGTGTATAATTGAAATTTGATTTAGAAGTGCCAAACTTTCTGTGGTCACAACTTTGATAGTATCCATTTCAGATAAATAAATTAATAATTATTACCAATCGTTTTTAAGACTGAAAATTATCATACCCTTTAAACCCATATATACACTTTAAATCTCAGTTAAAGATCAAATATCTATGTAAAAGGTTAGAAAAAAACTTTATTCACATATTGTCCGCAAAAAATAATCTTACTAACGTACACATGTATGCAAATAAATCATTTTTATAGCGCGATGTTTGTAAATTGTAATATTTAACACAGCATTACGCTGTTGCACATGCCATTCTATCTTTTCCAAAGACTTTATCATGTGATTGAGTGTTAGTATTCATTCATTTATAGTTAAAATCTTCAAAGCGCATGTGCAACAGCGTAATGCTGTGTTAAATATTAAAGTACACATGCTAAAAGAAGTCGCATATTTGTCGATTTTTTATATTATATATTTATAATAAATTTATAAATAGGTTTGAGATAAAACTATTGAATCAGGTATAGTTTAGAAAAGAATGCATTTCTTTTCTAGTTAAATTTGATAACAATTAAGTAATCTTTTTAAAAGCTTTGCGATACTTCTAAACCTTTATGGTTTCTGAAATTTTTTATATTTTGAAAAAGAACAAAGAAGATTTTAAAAGTTTTTTTTTTTTTTAAAAAAAAAACAATATTATATAATTAACAAGAAGAAAAAATATTTACCAAGTAGATAAAAAAATACATTTTCAAATATCAATTTTGTTCTTTGAATATTATCTCTGCTCCTTTATTCTAAGTGGATTTTTTATTCTACCGTATTTATTTAAAAGTTAAGTGTATTATACAACTTAAATGAAGTAACCCATCAATAAAGTAAACAGTCTATCTACTCCTATTGTATTAAAAATAGAGTATTGAAATTTTAAAGACTATATTAAAACATATAATTCAATAAAGTATACAGGTATTTTTTTATTATTAAAAGAAAACATTTTGTAATATATTAGACAATAAATTTTAAAATAAAAACAAAAACTGCATATATTATACGTGTAATTTTTTTTTTCTCATGTGTCATAGCATCAGCCGGGCAGCGAACCCGCTATCTCGGGACAACTGCTTGTAAAGCAGCTGTCGCTGACCTCTCGACCACCAATGCTTGACTATACGTGTAATTTTACCTTCAATTTTGACCTACAAAAATAACACGAGAATTCTTCACGAGGAAAGAATCAATAATAATAATAATAAAATCAAAGAGGTAATTTTTACAAACAGACTAGGAAATGTTTAATTAGAAGCACACACATTAAAATTCACTAATATTAGAACATCAAAGGATGATATTTGTCTGAATGTTTAAAATGATGATATTGTAGTTGTAATTATGTGTTGGACTATTTCCACCATCTAATATTAATTGCTATATGACAATTATTACATAAATGTATTCTCGGCCTCAGGGTGGCTTTTGAGCATTCCATCATCAGATTTTCAATTGGATGGACGGTTGAAGAGTTGGAGTGTGGAGTATATTGAAGCCTGTTTATTAAAGTATGAGGATTGTCTATCGTAATATATATCTGAGCACTTATAGTATATATGTGTGGAGATGATAATCTGGACCAACTGATGATTGCTGGTTTAGCATGAAATACGTATATTGGTGATTATTTATCTTTTCAACATATATGCGTTTGGGTGTATCAGAGTTATTAGACAGAGTGAAGAGTGGTGGGTCGTGTGAAAGTCTGTGCTCATATACCCTATATATTATAAATGTTTTGCAAGGTAATATTTACTAGTGCAAAGCTATTACAAGACTGATAGTAAGCATCCATTTCAGGTGAGAACAATGACTTGAGATGTGTGCAGAATAACTTTCACCCCTGCTAATTTTTTCTACATCTAAACTGTTAATTATTACATATATATTCCTTACTATTAGGCATTATACCTCATATGTATACTATTTCTTTTACGAATGTAGATGTTGCTTGTATCAATAAAGTACTTATGATGCAATTTATTATAAACTATTGTTATTTCTAAGTAATATTGCTATTTATTATTTATTATAATTAATTACACCAATGATATTTAAATGGGACTTTTACCTTATGATAATATGTTTAATAATACATTATTACATCTTTGATCTTTCAAAATAAAAATATGACACCTAAATATGCATTAGTTTATAGTTTATTCCAATGTAATAAGTAGGTGGAATGGTTATTTTACTGTTTGTTCAGTAATGTTGGTAAAGCACATATAACATGTGACTCGACTATGAATATTTGCACTACACAGGAAGCAGCACATTTATATCATATAGGTATATATGTACATATAATAATCACATGATCACTATCTCTTATACTAGCACATATTTGTTTATAAACAAAGCAAAACTCTCCATACAGTATTGTCACCCCGTGCCAACCAGAGTAATCAATGAATGCTATTGGCTTAGATTATAAATATTTTCTGTGTTTTCAATTTCATTCTCATAATTTTGTAGTTAAGTAGAGATAAAAGGTGGGTGCTGGAGGGTTGTATTAGATCCTAAGATCTTGGTGCAGTGCTCTCAGATCCAAAGCTCCTCACTGACGATGGCCACAAGCCAGAAACTAGTCTGGGGATATTGGATGAGTAGGCATTAGATAGGGATTTTATGCACAAGCCTTCTGGCATTCATTGATTACTCTGGTTGGCACAGGGTGGCAATACTGTATGGAGAGTTTTGCTTTATTTATACATATATTAATCATATATAGTCACTTAAAATGTAACAAAACATCATTTTTGAAGCTATGGTGTAATATTACAAATTAAATTTACCCACACTTAATCCAGCAAACTAATTACAATATTAAAATGAGATGCAGGCATATAGCATTTTCGTTTAGGAATCCTGCTTCTTCATAAGCAATTTCAGCAAACTATTTTTTTCATGAACAGAACATTTCTTTGTAAAAATGGTTGCTATTAAATTGTAAAATTGAGAGCTGAAATTTTGACCTAAAACAAAGAGTTGGACTTTCAAAATTGTAAACCTGTATACCTAAATCTCATTTTAATTTTTCATTAATTTAGTAGAAGTTTGTTGGCCAAATTTTCTGCTTGCCCATCTCTTTGCTTTTTTATATATAAATAATGCCTAGAGTGATATATCTCCAAATTCTGGTATTATTAATGAAATACTCCTAATATTGCAAAATTTTCTCTTTATATACATCAAAAATTTATTTATTAGATTAGCTATTGTTTATACTTGCTGCAAACCAGGAGTTGTTTCTATTTCAGTGACATTGACATACTATTGTAGTACTATTATATGCACATTTTTCTTTTATTTCTGTTACCAAAGCACTGCCATTTGTTAATTTTTTAGGTTTATTTATTAACTGCCAACATTTCAACTTCCTGTTTATGAAGATCATCTTCAGGGTATATCATACATTTTACATATGCATATGTTAAACTTTGAAGATGACTTACATAATCAGAGAACAAAATGTTGTAATTAACAAATAAAAACTATTATACATTTAATTTTATATGTAATTTAACAAAGTGAAGATAACTTTATAATGATTTTATATATATATGAAAGATTGTGAAAATCGATAACTACTTTTCACACATGTGCTATAAAATAGATACCTATGCTTTTAATACATTTATTGATGGGTGGGTGTATGCCTATTATATAGCACATGTGTGAAGAGTAATTAATTTCCATAATATTATATATATTGTAACAAAATTTAAAGGTAATAATTATATTTAGAACGCCATCTGTGGATATATATATATATATATAACCTAATTATTTCAAATAGTTAGTAAACATTTTGTGGGCTAACTATAGCTAATTCCTTTTTATATATATAATATATTGAAATATTAAATTTTATAAGATTATTTAGTTGCATATATATATAATATTTAAATATATATTGTCTATATATTAAATTTTATAAGATTATTTAGTTGCATATATATATAATATTTAAATATATATTGTCTATACTAAACTTAATGTAATTGTAAGGGATTTGACTCAAACTTTCAAATTCCCTACATTTAGTCAATCTATTTTACACAAATGAGTCCACATACATGTGAAAAAGATAAATGATCTCCAATATACACATTTTATGCTGAACCAGCACTTATCAGTTGGTCCAGATCACCATATTCCACACATATATACAATCATTGCTCAGTTTATATTAAGATAGCAAATCTTCAAACTTTAATGGACAAGATTCAATCTTTTCCAGTTTCCAATTTTTCATTCATCATTTTCTTGAAAATCCAAAGATGGAATGCTCAAAGCCCTAGTTGATGTCAATATTAATATCATAACCATGTTGACCTTAAGTCAATCTGACTCCTCAACACATAGGACATCTTAATATGTCCATTTAATACAGAGCAGGGATGAGCATAATATGGACTGATTATGTAATATTTAAGTATATTGTCTACACTAAACTTAATGTAATTATAAAGGACTTGAACTTGAACTTTGAAGCCCCCTACAACTATCCAATCTATTTTATGCAATTGATACACATGGCCACATTCATATGAAAAAGATAAATGATATACAATAGAATAAATGATATATAATAGACATATTTTGTGCTGAACCAGCACTCATCAGTTGGTCCAGATCATCATCTCCCACACACATATACAGTCAGTGCTCAGTTTATGACAAGCTTCAATCTTCTTGACTGAAGAGTTGGAGAGTGGAGAATATTGAAGCCTATCCATTAAAGTTTAAAGATTTGCGATCTTAATATAAACTGAGCATTGATTGTATATATGTGTGGGGGATGGTGATCTGAGCCAAATGATGAGTGATGTCTCAGCATGAAATACATATATTGGAGATCATTTATCTTTTCCTCATGTATGTGGTCATGTGTATAAGTTGGGTATGACAGATTGGATAGCTGTAGGAAGTTTGAAAATTCAAGTCCTTTATAATATATATAAGATAAAATAACCTTTAAATAGTCCATTTCAGGCCAATGGCCTTTCCAATGGCTTTCTCATTAGGTTTGTCAATTGACATGTGGTAAGTATTTGAGTATTTTTCATTCTTATTTCACCAAATGAAAATGGTTCACTATCTATTTATGAACCAATATTAGATGGTTAATTGAGTTGGCTAATTGAAAAAAATAATCCTAAGTTTGATTGAACCCTGAAAAAAATTTTGCTACTAGGTGCATGTATATATTACCTATTGGTGGAGTTACCATTAAAGAATAAGCTAATTGATAAATTTCAAAAACAAAAAAAAAATGCGAGAAAATTTTATTAGCAGTCATGAAAAAAGGCTTAAATGTAGGTAAAACAAAAACAAAAAAGCATAAAAATCATATAATTCATTTAGAAAACAAATCTGAAAAAATATACTTGGTAAATAAACAGTGATTAAAATACAAATATCTTCAGAGTAATGAATGCAAAAATTTCATAAGAAATTAAATTAGCGATGATAGCAAACGCTAATATGATTTTTATCAGGAATGTTTACATTGATTATATTTAATAAAAATATTTGTCAAGCGTTGTTAGCCGAGAGGTCAGTGCAGCCGCCTTGCAAGCAAGTAGTTGGTTGCAGACGGTTAATGCGGGTTCGCCTCCCGTCCGATGCTCTGACATATGGGGAAAAAAAATTGTTTTTCAATTATTATTTGTTCACTAAATATTTTGTTTCAGGTTTGTTTTCTAAATAAATTATATTATTTTTAAGTATTTAAACATATTGGAATATTTGTCTATTTTTTTAATTAAAAAATAAATAAATTATCCATTGAATTGTGGTGTAGCATATAAATTATGGCTAGTAGTATATATATGCAAGTAAGACCTACATTTTCAAGTTTTTTTTACTTCAGACATCATGTGGCAATAATTTTTCTCTCTATATATACATTACAATATAGATATAAAAAGCACGATCTTATGTTTTTTTTAAAGAAATTGAAAGTTTTAAAAAAAAATTGAACCATAATTACTTTTAATTGTATTTATATGTTGGATTATTTCCATCATCTAATATGAGTATTGAATGTCTTTAGAAAAATTTAACTTTATTTAAATATTCCAAATACATTCAACTATCAGTAATAGCACACAGGTTAGTATAGACACAATATTTTAAGAGGTATTATTCTGTCCTCTTCTCCAGGTGTCACTAGCCTGACCAGTGACCAAACTAGCATGGAAATCAAACCTGGATCCTTAAATTCTTTGAGTATTGAATTTTAAGGCAACCTTCTAACCAACTGAGCCATCCTACCAAAGGCAAAAGTCAGTAGAAATTTCATATACTTATCTATGTTCCTCCTAATTTCTCCTCTTTTTCCTAAGAGCAAAGTTGATTAGTGGTTTCCATATCTTCTACTGATTGTTGCCTTTGGCAGGGTAGCTCACTTGGTTAGAGTGGTTCGATTTCCATGTTAGTACTGTCACTGGTCAGGCCAGCAACACCCAAAGAAGAGAGGAGAATAATTACCTCTCAAAACGCTCTGCATATATTAACCTGTGTGCTATTACTAATAGTTGAATGTATTTGGAATATTCAAATAAAGTTAAATTATTGTAAAGACATTCAATACTCAGATGATGGAAATAGCCCAACATAAATACCACTAAAACACCATCATCACAAACCTTCAGGAAAACAATAATCACTTTTGATTAAAGAAATAGTTATGTTTTTAAATGAAAACATAATATTATAATAATTTTAATTAATCAATAAATACATGTAACCCGACTGAATTTAACTTTAAAATATGCTTCGTTAAGTTACAAAATATTTTTTCATGTATTTTCAAATATTTTGTTTTATTTTAATCACAAGGCAAAATGTGATAGCATTTTGTTTTAAACTTTAAAATTTTTAAAGCTATTCTTTTAAAATATGATAACAATAATATACAGTCAAGTAATGTCAACCTTGTGAATTGAAGCATAATACTTTGATATGGTTAAATGAATACAGGGGGTTGAACACAGACTTTCAAGTACCCTTCAACTATCGACACTATTTCATATGACTAATACACATGACCATACTTATCTTTTCTACATGTGTGTGGTCATGTGTATCAGTGGTATGAGATAGAGTGAATGGCTGAAGGGTGCTTGAAAGTCTGTATTCAAATCCCCTATATTTACAATTAAGCTTCAGATATGTGAAGAATGCCTGTATTTCAAATCAATGGTTAAATAATGAATTATGATTGAGATATATGTGGGTAAGAATATGAACAAATTGATGGAAAAGATAGATTCTGCCAGAAATGCCTCTTGAAGTATTATTTACATTTTATCTATATCTCTATCCAAATGTTTTAAGAATATATTGAGTTTAAAAATTTTATATATTGAAGGTACAATTGAGCAAGGTAAAATTATCCACAGAAGTTAAAAGAAGGCCTTGTAAAGATGCCAAAAAGAAAACCAGGCTAAATTATTAAAATATGATATATATATATTATTAGTCTTTCATTAGACTAGAGATTATCTGCTTAATGAATAATATTTTTGTTGTGTAATTTTCACTATACCACTTTCACGGAAGGTAGGAACTGATTTCTATCCACTTTTAACACTTTGTGAAGGGTGCAATCATAAACATATGACCAAAGACATATAAAAAGATATATTATCCTCAAGACGCACATTTTGTGCTGAACCAGCACTCATTAATTCTCCCAGATCACAACCTCTTACACATATCCTTATCATTGTTCAGTATATATAGATAACCAATTACTACAGTTTAATTGAAAGTATCAACCTTACTGCCTTCATAACACTGACACAAACAACTTAATGGGAGTGTAATAATAATTTTTATTACTAATTCATTAGACTAGAGATTATCCACTTAATGCTCCCAAGCAGGGTAGTGGCTAGTTTCTATCTGCTGTTAACATCTTAACAAAGGGTGTGATCTTAAACACACGACGAAAGAAGTGAAAAAGATGTATGCATATTAACTTTTTATTCTTTGAATTTCTACCTTTTTTTTCTTCTTGTGGCATTAATGCGGCCTCACTCGTTTAGAAACAACTAGATGATAGCTACTAATGATGGTGGTGATATAAGTAAGAGAAGACGACTTCATGGGTTAAATTATATAATTTTTTTATTTACGAATATAAATAAGAAAGTTATGGGTCTGTATAGAGAGATCGACTACATACATATATGTATTAATTATTAATATTATTAGTATTTAGATAGAAATCAAAATAAACTAATTGAAAAAATTTAAAAAGAACAATATAATAAAGTCAAGAACTTTTAACTGCAGTTAAAATATCTAAAAGTTTTATTTGCAAAAAGAAAAGGACATTAAAAAAAAAATGGAAAAGAACTAATTCATTGATTTCCTGTTTCAAGTAATCTATTTGGACTTACATAAAGCTCAAAGAAATGCGAAAGAGTTTATTCTTAACTAAATCTAGACTAGATTATGAGAAACTGTCTTCTCCTTGTTAGCAGTAATTGTTTCTACCTTTCAGTACTTTGTTATTTAAGACAGCGGGTTGCCAGAACCGGGATAAACGGAAAGCCTTACTAAGTCTCATTATAGAAAAAATTTCAAAATGATGGACTTAAAAAAGGAGAAATATATATATAGAAATAAAATACATTTCTTTTTAGATGTAAAAGTGCATACAAATAACACAAACAGTGAGGACAGAATAGCAATGCAGTGGCAGCATCCGGCCATTATAACTATCTGGATTTGAATCCTAGGGAAATAACATGTAGTTCTTGTTTTTTTAAGATTCCAGTCTGGTTTAATATTTTCTTCCAGTTAATCATCTTATAGTCAGCCCATCTAATTATCCAACATTGGTTGGGAAATGGATATTTTCTATAATTCACTAAAGAATAAAGCAAAGTGAAAGACTGCTTAAGACCTTAATATTGACAGCTGGCAAGCCTAGTATATAATTCTATCGTTTTCACTGTTCTACATGGAGGCATGTTTGAGAATCAAGAAAATGGTTGTTTGATTGACACTTTTAAAAAATCGAATGGTTTATTGCTCTGGAGTTCATAAGATGTACAATCACTAGAAGTGACAGGGTTGGACCACGATTAATGGACTTTAAACTCCAGTTTATACCATTCAATCACTGTAAAAAATGACATAGAACACGGACATGTTTAATAGTAATCTGTCTTCTGTACCAGTGCAATCAATTGTTTATTGGCTATAATTAATAAATTATATGGTTATTTGCTCAATTATTCAAGTGATTAGAGGATTTTTTTTTTTAGTTCTAAAATGATGAATTGAGCTTAGCAGTTTTAGTTACTCGACCAAACTGAGATTTTTAAAATTTACTTTAATTAAAAATTAATCCATGACTTTTAGCTCTGGACTTTGCCATATCACTGGGTTAATCCATAAAATAAAAATACTGTACTAGCAAACTGTAGCAAATTTTTTTATATACTTATTTGGAGATTCACTAATTTGATCAATATATTATGTATTTACACTATAAAAGATGTTGTAATGTTCACATACTTAGGCAATAGAGTACTTTGACTATGACCCTTGATCATTGGCTGTAGTAATTTGTTATTTATTATTAGTGAGGCAATTCATTTTTGTATCCTGATTTAATGATACATTTACAATATTATGAAATCTCTCTCACACCACATTCATTATTAAAATGCAATATTCAAACACAAATTATAATACAACAGTCCTTCCATATCTGTGACATTTGATTCCAAACCAAATTGTGGTTATTAAATAATCAAGGATAATGACAAATTGTGTTAAGTGGTTTTTAATAAACATATGAAGATGTAGGTAGATATTTATACATTTAAATATTCATAATATACATATAGGTATATTCAAATATTGCACATCCACTGAAACCATAAAAATGAAATTGTAGAAAATTGTAATGTTTTTATCAATTTCTAATTATTTAATATATTTACAAATTAATATTTAATATATCTGTAATGTTGTGGAAACAATTGCCCTTCACAAAGAGGCTAAAATTGATTTCAAACAATAAGTGGTCCATTTATAGTTAGAGCTTATTCTTTAGACATATCAACAATTATTGACCACGTCTAAATTAGGGTTTGAATGTATTACAACCATGATACAGATATGAAAATCACAGGTGTGAAGAAATGGTTTGTTTGAAGGCATGAGAGCATGTGTGCAATTGTAAGACTACTATGAAATTATTTGAATCAGATGCACACTGACTTCTAGCATAGTGCTTCATTTTATACACAAATATTCCTTATGTGTTATGTAAAAAATGATATGTTTGGATATTCTAAAGTAGATAACAATTGTTTCCATCTATAATTTATATTACAAAAGTTTAATATCATATATAAAAAAATATATTAAAACATTGAAGCTAACTGGAATGCAGTCAAAATATTTGTAAAAGAATTGGGCTATTACTTCTTGTGGGAGGATTCAGACATTTAGACGCTTAGCTTATCTGAGGAATGGAAGTTGTCCATGGAATGTATACACAATCTTTTTTGTGTTAAACCATGTATTATTTTGTTTCAAAAAATCACATGATCACCATTTCATATGCTTACACATGCTGTTAATGAGATTACCAAACTCTCCATATAGTAGGTATAGGTGCAGTGTTCTCAAATCTAAGGCTCCTTCCTGATGAAAGCCACAAGCTAGAAACTAGTCTGGAGATGTTGGATGAGTAGGCACTAAATAGAGATTTTATGCATAAATCTCCCTTTATCCATTGATTACAAAGGCTTTCCCATGGTGGCACTACTGTATGGAGAGTTTGGCACTGTTATTACTTTGTTTATTAAATTCAAAACATTTTGACAAAATCATTCTTGAGATTAAGATTTCAATGGAGAACTGTTAGATCTTAAATAATAATGTCAGGAATTTAATTAACAAAATAATACTTGGTTTAACACACACACACACACATGACTTTATTTGCATCATATGTAATGACTAATAATATAGTGATTTATATAGCTGTAATATTGTGGAAGGAATGGTTTCTTAACAATTATTGAAAAGAGAGAGCGCATGTCAATTTTGGTGCAAGTTTAAAGAATAGTTCTTTCCACAATATTACAGATATATAAATGGGTATATCAGTAGTACAGGTAATTAAAAATGATAAACTTTCTTTTCCCTGTGATATATAAACTGAATTTGCATAACTAATGTGCTGATTTAATAATCGGGATAATAATAAGCTTAGACCCTAATTCAGACATGGTCAGTAATTGTTAGTTATTTAGACAATAAGTTTTATCCATAGGTGAAACACTTTTAGATTATTTATTTTTTTAAAACAATTATTGATGGGAGAAAGTGCATGTCAATTCTAATGCATGTGCGAAGAATAGTTCCTTTCACAATTAAAGGCAATCTGACATTTTTTCACTGGTTTGATAACTTAAGATAATTTAAGAGTGCTGTGAAATAAATAGATATATATATAACAATTAGAAACTAGATCATTTAGACAATCCCAATATAGATAGCAATCATCAATCTCAAATTGTTGTCAAGGCAACCTTTTAACAATATATATATATATATATTGTACATATATATATACGTTTTCATTCCCCACATATATGTATTCTTTAATTTAAAAAAAAATATTTTTTTTTATATATATAGATTTATATGTGCAAGTAATATATATATAGTTTATAGATGATAAATTGATACACTGTAATAATATTTAATATATTGATCTATTATGTTTTTTTTAATTAAATAATGTGTTAAATTATTTAGCTTTAGTTTTTGTTAAAATAAAACAGATTGAAAAAAGGTGTAAAAGAAAGCGATCAAGATTATTAGATAAAAATGTACACATGTGAGTACATTTGTTTTAAACCTGACATTTTTACACTTTTCTTTATTGCAAGCTTTTGTTGTTTTGTATTATCTAGATCTTAGATATCCAGAGAAAAGAAATGCTTTGATGGAATAAATATAATTAATAATCTTTTTATTAATGACTTGAGGACCATCAGCTTGTGAAACTTTGATCTTTATCTCAAGATAACAGGATTTGCAGGTGGCCTTTTGGTCAGAAATTCAAAATATAAAAATGAATGAAACAATACTGGGAAGTCAGTTTTTTTTTGCTATTAAAAAGAGAGAGATGTAGTCATTGATATGCAGTTTTAAAGAGAAAAAGCATTCAGTTTAATAATTTTAAGAAGAAGAGTCGTTAATATTACTAAACACAGTAATTACTATTAAAAAGAGAGATGCGGTCATCAATATGCAGTTTTTGAAGGATCAGTTAATAATTTTAATAAGGAGATGAACAGTTTTCATTTTTTTAGCTTAGTATAAGCTGTTGATTTTTTTTCTCTTTAAAAAATTAAAGAAGGAAAAAAATGACTCTTGTTCTAAAGTTACCAGCATAAGGAAAGACGTGCACTTATATAAAGCAGCCCACAGCAAGATTGATATAAAGAAATGGAACAAAATTGAATTTCTTGAAGGAGGTTATTGAAAATTCTGTAAAAATGATATTAATATATTTTTGGGCTCTGTATAATACAATGAATTTGCCATGCTAGACTCACTGTTTCTGTTTCTTGAAACCTGTCATCCATGGGTTAGCTCACTGATCTATATATGGACTCATATACCAGTCAATGGTAACCAAAAGAATGGTCAAGTTTAAAGCCAACCACATATGCTATCTGAGAGGCTTCTTTTCTGTTTCCTGGCCTATTATAGGCTCATCACCTATGAATGGAGGGAGAAGGGGAAAGAAGAGAAAGAGAAAAAAGATGTATAAAAGCCTTATAACCAAGTTTGATCAAGTTATAAATCAATTTTTTTTTAAATTTTCCTCACATTTATCTAAAGCGTCTACAATAACTCTTTTTAAAATGGTAGAGACAAGCAAATCAACCAGTTCATATTTATCTAAAGTATTTGTAATAACTTTTTTGAAAGTGGTAGAAACAAGCAAGTCAACCAATTCACATTTATCAAGATGTATCTACAATAATTTTCTTTTGAAATGGTGGGATCAAGTAAATCAACCAGGTCATACTTATGTAAAAGTATTTGTAATAACTCTTTTTAAAATGGTAGAAGCAATCCAAAACAACCTGTGGAAGCTACAAATAGGCAAGTGGTCTGAAAATTCAAACCTGGGACATTCATAAGAAGTGAAAATGATCAGGTAACTTTAAACTTTAATTAACAAATCTTTTATTAGTACTTATTAAAAGTAAACTGTAATTTCTAAAGTCAAAGCATTTTATTTTTTTTCTCTTTTTAAAAATATACATTAAGAGTTTGTTTAGTGATTGTGATTTTTAATAATACATAATAAAATACACACACATAATTTAAAATTCATGAAACTTAATTTTTTCATTATTTTGATTTTTTTATATTTATTTACATATTGTAATGATAAAATGTTTTATTATTATTGTTCTTTCTTTATTGTGATAATTGAGCAACTTATCAATATATGCTTTATGGGTTTTGTTTTCATTTTATTTATCTCTGCATATTAAATTTGATATAATGTATTTTTTTTTTTTGCTCAAAGTTGCAATAATATTTTTTATATATGTGATTTATGTATCCATCCTTAATATAAGGGAACACATTTTAACATAATATATATGTTCACATATCAGCGAGTGTGTGCGTGTATAACTGCTTATACCATTCAGTGAAGAATAGGTTTTGCATAGTTAATTTAAATATAGTAAGTTGAAGAGCAGGGCTTCACATATGAATGAAAGTGAAAAAACACACACATTATATAAATGAAATTTGCCTTTATGACATATAATAAGTAGTGAAAATTTTGAATGAGTATTTATAGAATTTTTTTTATATCATTTTAAACCAGCTTATTTTAAAATATCAAAAATGACAAACTTGTATAGAAGTTTATTAGGTTATGCGTATATAAAATTTTGTATTAATTCTATATTTAATTAATTTAATAATAAAGTCAATTGTATAATTAGTAAATTTGATTTAAAAAAAAAAGAAAGAGAAATAGTATTAATAAATATAGTTATATCTTATTTGGTTTACGAGTTATTATTATTAAAAATATTGTATTTTTTCTTGTCTTGATTTTATCGTTTTAAATGATCATCATCATTCGTAAATGTTTGTTGAGTAAATGTTAGGCAAGCATAGGATATTGATTTACATTTAAGGATTTAATGATTACGCTTGACATCTAACCAAGTTTTTTTTTTATAATAATTATAGGTTAATAATAAAAAGCTAAAATTATGTTGTGCCCATGAGTTATGATCACCATCATCATTGAATAAATTATAATCATTAAATCCAATCTTTAAAATAATTAATAGGTTTGGTAAATAGGGGTTTATAGAAAGTTGAATATCATGTGGTGAGATTCATCATCACTGGTATTATTGAATCCTAGTTTTAACTATAAAAGTATTTTGAGTAAATAACCATAAACGTATATAAATGCTAGTGATGGTTATATTTAAATCCCAGTTTAGCATAGGATGATTTTAAGAAGTGCCTATAAGTTTACAAAGATAAAATTGTTGTGAGTTCATTATTAAGCTATGGCTGGAATTGTCATCGTCATCATCATTATATTATATTTAATTAAATTAAGTAACTAGGTTTAATGGCCATATAGGTAAGTAATGGTCTTAACTATGTTTGTTTGGAAGCCATTAGTTAGAGTATATTTATGTCTGTTCATCAATATACGTAAAATGAACTAGTAATATCTATAAGAGTGTTGGATATATAAATTTTGCTATTGGGATCTTATGATTTTATTGACATGGATAAAATATAAGAATGTCATTTTTTTGTTTGTTAGTATCTAAGCCATGTATAATAAAGAATGTACTGAATGGGTTTGAACCTCAGTACACTATGCACAGATATTTATCTAGATTTAGAACAATCTAGTGGCGCTCGTGGAAAACACATATACTTAGCTAAACTAAATAAAGAGTGATTTAATCCCTTTTCCAACTTAATAATATTAACTTTATATGATATTTTTTTTTACAAATTGTTATAAATAGCACCAGTGTGTGCGTGTGACCATGAATGGTTGTATATACATGAAAATTAAATTAAATTGAGAGACTGCAAAACCTCTCACGCTCATTACTATAACAGCCAATCAGATTGTAAATACAAGACAGAGAATTTGACAAGAATAGGATGGTCTACCCTATTCTTTACTTGTCTTTCTATATATCCAAGCCAATCTAAAGTACTTACATGGAAAGAGGAAAGAGAAGGATTCTTTGTTAAAAGAACCTATTATTGGAGATAAGCGTAATGCACTCCAGGGATTTCACAGTAATTTTATTCAGTTGCTATATCTAATATTAGTTTATCTGATGACAATGGCTAGTATATTTTATTGGTCAAAATACTTCCCAATATCGAAATATTTTAAATCTTTAGTGATGACAATTTAATTTTCATTTTGTTATTATTTTGTGTTGAGAAATGGGATAATTTATTTATTTCATCATTAGTATGACAGAATTAATGTTTATGATAGTTGCAAATGGGCTATGGTGTTATATTTAATTATTTACAAATAGACACCCAAATAGAGCATGATATGTATATGTTCTTATTTATATGTTAGCGTCATTCTTATTTAATTATAAATTGTATATCTGCTAACACAGTAAATTCATTTCACATTTAATTTTACTCGATTGCAAATGATGAACCGCTGAAGCATTCCATATATCCTGTTTAGTTTTTAAATTATAGTGACTATCATTATGTCGTCTATTTTCATCTATCATTCCATATATATATATATGTATGTATACTGTTACAAATAGTATCCTTTTATCAACTTTTTCGTCCCTTTCATTTCTTTTCATCATTACATTATTTTATATTCTGTTACAATATTATATGTATATATATATATATATATAGTTATGGTGACATATTATGCCCATATCTATGAAATATTTTTATTGTCAACTACAATATTTTATTTCTATTAAAGAATTATAAATTTATTATTTTTTATATTTTATTTTCATTTATTAGGTTGCCAAATGAGCATTCCCTACACATTTACCATAATAATAAAAGAGCTGGCTAAAAAAAGTTTCTACATCAATTTTTGATCAAAGCAAGTGGTACTGTAGTGCCCATCAATGAGGAAGTCAGGTACCAGATCTCCAGGAAGTTTCTCATATGTTAAATACTTTGTATGCAATGATTAAAATAATGTTATTCCAAGATCAAATAAGTGTGTATTTTTTATAAAAATATTTTTCAAAAAAATTTTGGATTTATTTATTTATACATTTATAAATATTTATTTGATTATAAACAGCTTATGTTAAAAATTGTTATTTTTTTAAAAAAATAATGCTTAATTAATATTCATGAAAACCATCTATTGGTGCTATAATCTACAATGTTTGCCTTTAATGATAGAAATCCATTTTAGCTAAAAAGTTGCTTTGTATGATTTATTAGTTTTGACTAAAATATCTAGATGTCAGGGGCAATCAGAGATAAAAACAAGAGTTTAGAAGCAAATAGGGTCAGGTAACAAATGACCAATTCATACTCTGTCAAGGCAAAAGCATTGTGCAGCAATGATTTTTGATTAGATCATAAAAAATATTCTTAATGTTTTTCTTATTATTTTTTTAAAAAAATTATTAAATATCTGTTTCTACATAAGTACAAAACATTTTATTTGGATTTTATTTTAACCTGTAAGCATTTTAGCAGAGAATTAATCAGGTGAAAATTTACTGACATCAAACAGGAAACAAACTGTGAATAATTTTTGTGAATAATTGCATTATTTTTTTTGTAATTATAAGTTGAATTTTGTACATTTTAGATAGTTTTCATTATTTAAAATCATACTTTAATGAAATATGTCTTAAATATATAGATTTTTCAGATATTTTTTTCTACTAAAACACATTTTTAGTTTGAAGTTTTTTTGTTTTGATTACTTATTTCTCTTTATTAATTTCTTTTCAAAGATGATATTTTATTTTTAGACTAACTTCATTTATTGAATTTATTTTTTAACAAGATTTGTTTAAAAATGTAAAGATAAAATAGAAAGTAAGTTTTTTTCATTGAGAAATAAAACTTAAAAAAAAAACTGACATAAATATGTAAAAGAGATTCTGAGTTTGGAGGGTGAGAAAGCTTCACTTAAAAGTAAGACCACAGTAATAAGCTCATTAAAGTTTAGACATAGCTGTAAATGAAGATGTTAAAATAAATTGTGTTAAGACTAGTGCACAATTGCACATGACCATAAATGATGATCAAGCATTATTAATGGATCATTGCAGTTTATTGCTTAATTACACTACTTGTAGTATTAGATAATTAAATGAAATACATTTAGTTTTATGTAACCTTATAATTTATATTTATAAACTACTGTGGTTGCAAATCCTTCTAAAGAGAATTTGTTATTAATGATATATCATATACACACACATTCTATTTGCAAGATTTTATCAAAATTTTTTTATTTTTAATATGTAATAATTCCTTTCAAAGATGCTATTGCCCTGCATATCTAACAGATTTTAGAGTTCAAAGTTCACAGATTGTGGATGAGTTCTGCCACTTTGTTTGAACTTCTTATTAACACCCAAACAATAAAAAGCATTTGGAGTATTATCTGACTGAGGTAAATATATTAAAAATATATAATTTTCTACAATGCATCTCTTTCTTTATTTTCCCACCTTTATACAATAGTGACAAAAATATATCTATACAGTTTCATCATAAAAAATAATAATATACCTATTAATGCTGCCTTACCAGTTGCTAGAGTATATCTTTTTTATTTCACATTTCATTGGTCACTCATATTTCCAGTATTATTAAAACTGTTGATACTGCATTATCGTTGAAATAAAAAGATTTAATGTAGTCATAGAGTAGTGGAGTCTAAAACTCAATCTCCATGGATTGTAAATCCAATTGCTATTTTCAGTATTCAAACCTCTTATGAACTTAAGCCAATAAACCTTACATGACCACCACCTCTTCTGCTTGTGTATAACTGTTGTTAAAACAGGAAAAACTCACTATATGTATTGCCACACACAGCAAGCTAGAGTAATCAATGGATGCCAGAAGGCTTGGGCATAAAATCCCCATCACACACACACAGCAAGCTAGAGTAATCAATGGATGCCAGAAGGCTTGTGCATAAAATCCCCATCTAGTGCCTACTCATCCAACATCCCCAGACTAGTTTCTGGCTTGTGACCTTCGTCAGCGGCATCCATTGATTACTCTAGCTTACTGTGTGTGGCAATATGTATAGTGAGTTTTGCCTCTTATGAACTTCTGAACAATAGTCAATTTGCTTTATCTTTTCAATAAGTAACTTATTCTAATAACTTTTTCAGCATTATGCAATTCAATTTTTGACATCAGTATTAGAAGATGATGATAGGATCTAATAGCTTCCAATTCTATAACCAAGATGGCTGAATTTATTAAGATGCCCAATAATATCTTAGAGGGCTATGAAATATCATGATAGTCATGATAGTTTAGAAAATGACCCACAGTGGGGTTAGTTACTTTACATAAAAGGATAAGAATTTAGAACTCATATTGCTAGTCTTACTCAAGAGAAAAATTGAGATTAAGACATAGCAGCAAACAATTGGCTGATAAGCTTTTCATCTCCACATAATGTAAATTAAAGGAAAAATTTCCTTCAAAATATACTTTTAATTCCTCACACAAATACTTAGATTTTACAATCTCTATATTTAAGTTGTATTTTATTTCAAGCATGAATTAACTATATTTCATTAACTTTATACAACATTCTATAAAACTAGCTAAGTCTTTTTTGTAACATTATCATGTTATTATATTCTTCTGCAACTCTAAATATTTTACTATCCTTTGAATAAGTCAATATATTAGAATGATTTACATATTTATGAATCCCAGACACATGTAGATTAAAGAAAAGAATATTCAAAATTCTTTATGAAGTATTATAATTTTATGTTTCTTATTGCATTGCCAAATCCATATAATATTAATGTCATTTATGTTCTTTATTACTTTATACAATGCTTTTCACATCCATGATGGTTTTGATTGCCCCAGAAATCTTCTTCAGAACTATAACAAACACAATATTTATGAAGTATTATAACTTTATATTTCTTATTGCATGGCCGAGTCTATGTAATATTAATATCAATTATGTTCTTTATAACTTTTTACAATTCTTTTTACAACCCAATATTGATTGTTTCGATTGCCCCAGAAATCTTCTTCAGAACTATAACAAACCCAATACAAATACATGTATACAAATATACATGAACATATAAGTTTATAATTCTTGTTTTACATTTCCATTTTTTAATATCCAAATATTCTAAAAGTTTACTTGTTAATTTTATGAAAAAGTATCTGAAAAATATGATCACAACTAGTTAGTAATTTTACAATATGTGTTTAGAATTTGCGAGTTTACTCAAAGTATCAATGGATAGCTATGAAATAGAATAGAATGAATTAATGCTTTTAAAACTATATTAAATGTAATAAATAAGGCTGTGGGATACTCTGTTAGTACAGTGCCATCATGTAATCTAAAATGGAGTAAAAATGTAGAATGAATACACTTTGACTAGCATAATGAAAGGACCCCAATTACTGCAAATTTTGGAAAATCACTTATTCATGTGCAAAGTAATAAGCACCTTAAATTTTTTTCAGTATAATCCCCATGGCATGAGACATTACCAATATGATACAAATCTACATGTTCAGATAGTGAAGTAATATTAAGTCATAAGTATAATAGAATGCTGTTGATAATCCAATAAATTCATTCAATAGTCTTCAATAACCAAGATGGCTGAATTTACTAGGATGCCCAATAATATTTTAGAGGACTATGAAAGATCATGATAAGCAATATCATACTACTTTATACATGGAAATTAGAATTTCAAATAAAGTGAAACTAATATATTCTGCACTGACATTAAAGATAAACAACATCCTTGTATTTATTGCAAAGAAAACCTTGGTCATATTTAATGATCATTTTTAATATTTACAACATATATCTAAATACTTCTATTCATCATCATCAACAACCATTATCAATCCACTGCAGGATGAAGGTTTCTCCAAGTTTAATCCATCTTCTCTGATCTTTAGCTTCTCTTCTCCACATCACTTCTGCACACTTTCTTATTTCATCCATCCATCTCACATGTGGTCTCTTTCTGGGTCTTTTATAATCTCTTGGAATCCAGTTTAAAATTTCAATTGTCCATCTATTATCATCTCTTCTACCAATATTTCCAGCCCAACTCCACTTCAATCTTTTAATTTTTTCAATGACATCAGTAACACCTGTTTGTTCTCTTACCCATGCATTGCATTTTCGATCCCTTCTTGTTACTCCCAACATACATCTCTCCATACTTCTTTGAGTGGTCTGAAGTCTCTGTATTGCTCTTCTATTAAGTGTTCAATACTTCTATTACCATCCTTTAGTTTGACAAAAATAATCCAATGATTTATTGCTTGGGAATTCGTAAATTTAAGCACCAGAAGTGACCATCTGGGTTATGATCCATTATCCTTGAGCTCCAGAATCTACCAATCTATCATCACACCAAATTCATGCAGGACCTTTACTTTAATGATCATCAGATAACGGGCTTACATGATGGCTAAGCCATTGATCATATTGTTGCATTTTTTTATGATTTATATAAATTAGGCTTTTTTTTTGCAAACTATAACAATAATGTGAGATTAAAATATATTAAGGAAGATATGACAGAATGACTATTCAGAATTTCAGCTAATAAAAAAAAAAAATATTCGTCACAATTTTAGCCAATTAAGCTCAATTACTGCATGAGTTATATTATTATTATTATTTATGAATTTTGTTATTGATATAATAATAATTAAAACTTCACCAATGAGCATTCAAAGCGCAGTATAATTACAATTATAAATTAGTTAATATACCATTTGTAATCATTTTATCGAAAGGAGTGTACGCAATTAAAACTAATTACTTAGTATTATAAATTGTTTATAAGTGTATAAAATTAAGAATTGTATTTGTATAAAATAAATAAATAGAAACACAGTAAAAAATAATAATAACAATAGGGGGCGCCACTATTAGAAAAAGGACTATTTAGTATTTTTCATCCAACTGCATATTGTCAGCCATTTTGTTTTAAGTTATAAAAATAATTATAAATCACAATCTAACAATAGGGACTATTGTATAAAACAGAGAAACATTAAAATAATATAAAACACTATTGGCAAGCACTTTCAACTCATTGCAGTCCTTATCAAAGCTGTATAAAAATCGTTATACCCTATGAAGTGATAAACTCAAACATTTCATTATATCGGCCAGGAACAATTTAGTAGGCTATAATGATTTTTATACAGCTTTGATAAGGACTCAAACAAGTTGAAAGCACTTGGCAATAGTGTTTTATGCTATTTTAATGTTTCTCTGCTTTATAAAATAGTCGTATTGTTAGATTGTGATTTATATTTTATAATAACAGAAGTATTAGATTTATTATTTTTAAAAATAATTATACAGTTTCATGGGCTTACTGTTGCATTTTTGTAAAAATATTATACAAGTTTGTGCACTCCAGAAAAACTAAAATTTATTAGAGAGATTTTTTTTAGATTGCGAACTGATAACTGATAAAAATTTAATAAAGAATTAACATAATGGTGATCAATAAAATTCCTAGAAATATTTGCTGATTGCAAATATTTCTTGATAAGAGACTAAATTGCCTTATATGGTAAGGAATTCTGAAGGCACAATTTAATGAGCTACAAACCTAAATATCTTACCTTATAAGGAGAAGGTAATTAATTGTGGGAGTAATCAGAAAGTTACAAAAAGAGTATGTAACAAATTCGTGGACCATTTGAGTGCATCTCCAGTTGATTTTCCAGTTCAATTTGGGGTAGCAGAGATCTTGTGTCAGTGCTTCAGTTAATGTGCAGTACTCAGTGGAAATGTGTTCATGGGCAATATCTGAATAGGCCCATGGAGATTGGGAGACCATAGCCTGAGGAAACCATCCAGACAGTAGTTAAATGAAGAGTTGAGTTTCCAGTGGTTTTCAAGTGGAGTTACAGGCGGATTGTTGCAGAGATGGAAGGTGTAAGGAGCTTAAAGTCAGTAGCAGTTTATACTATGATGTGTTTGTGTGCAGCTAAACTGTACCGGGGCCAAAGACTGTATAAACCGAGGTCCATGGGAACCGTTTTGTAGCAGCCAGTCAGAAAGTAAATCATGGGAATTGAACCTCAGTGAACTGTTGAGATATTGTTGTTACAGACTATTGGCTATTTAGATTATTCTTATATGTGTATTTGTTCGCTGGTCACTGAGTCTTACTTGGGGACACAGCACCTACAACTGGCAATAAAAGGTTAAGATTTGAGTTAGGTGGGTTTTAATTTGTTTTAATTATAATATTTATATTTAACAGTAACCATAACTCTTACTCTAACTCTTATTGCCAGTTGTAGACCTTTGAAACTGTAAAATTATTTTTATAATTTAAAACAAAATCACTGACAATAAGTGGTCAAAAACTAAGTACCATGATAAAAATTAATAAACGGTGTTATTAAGTAGTTTTACAAATATACTAGTTCTTTTTGTTTGTTTGTTTTAGAGTTTGAATATTCATATTTGTTTACAAATGTTTGATAATAACAATGAATAATACATGATTTGGTACAGTGGTAAATAGCAGGATCCGTGGATTCCGGTCCAATTCTGACCCTTTCTGGGTTCGAACTTTTAATGAACTCCAAAGCAATAAAACATATGATTGATTTTTTTTAAAAATAAAACTTATTAAAGAATTAATATAAATTTTTTTTTGTTTTATAAACATTAAAAATCTTTTTTTCCCATTTCCTGACATTTAAAAAGATTTATTTGTCATTTTTTAAAAATAGTTTCATACTTTTTTTAACTTGAGTTAAAAAGGATAAAAAGTGTATTAAAAGAGGAAGAAAGAAAATTGAATTTTTTAAAAAGATTTATGCAAATTAGTAAAACGTTTAAGTTTTTAGGAAAAAAGAAGATACAATAAACTTTTAAAGTTGTCTTATGCAATTATTGTTATACTGTTTATATATATAAATAAAAAAAATCAAATGATTCGTTGCTCGGAAGATCATGTGACTTTCTAGCATCAGGTGAGTCAAAATTGAGCTTCCATCATTTTACCATTGTATTTAACTAATCAGAGCATATATTTAAAGAAACAACTTATCTATATATTTGCTCTTTTATATATTACAACATCCGCTAGTAGAGAAGTGATATTCGACTTTAAAAAATAAAAAATAAAAATTTGGAAAAATCTATTTTTGTGTATTTATTTGAGTATTTTATAGTATATATGGAAGCATAATGGACAAAATTAGTCAGAGTTAATCTTGAATAGAATGCTTTTGGTAGAAATAACTTAATGTTGAAAGAAAATATGCTTATATGTTTGTAAAGAAAGGTTTTTAATAGATGTGTTCTATCAGTTCTTACTTATGGATTCGCGGTTTGATTACTTACTTAACAGATGAGTTCAGACCATTCAAGAAGTTACGGAAAGATGTAGATTGAGAGTAATAAAAAGAAATAGAAAATGAAATATAAGGGTGAGAGAACTAACAGATACCCCTTACAACATTGAAAGAATTAAATGACTATGGTGAAACTGGTTTGGAGACATTGCTAGAAAAGATGATAATTTGATGGTCAGTTGAAGCTCTTAAAGTGGATCCCCAAGAGGGTGTGAAAGACTTAGAAAAGACCCCACAAATAAAATGAATGGATGAAGTAAAGGAGTTTTCCGGTTGTCAAGGAAAAGAGCAAGGCAAAGAATCAAAGAAATTGGATCAAACGTAGAGAGATTTTTATCCTAGAGTGGACAGATAAAAATTGAAAATGATGATATATATATTGGTGTATTTTTATTTGTTTATTCATCTGTTTTTATTTTTGTGCTTCAAACATATTTCTAAACAATAACAGTCTTTCATTTTATGTATATCTATATTATCACTTATAATGGTGCAAGAAAAGAAATAAATTATAAAGACAATATAAAATTTTATCATAAATATACTTCTCAAAATCTATAAATATTACACACAGACATATATATATATAATATTATAAACAAAACTTAACTATAACTATCATTAGTTATCCTATATGTATTCTATTAGTTTTAACAGCCATTTAAATAAGCAGCTATCAAATATATAGTAATAATAATATATAATTATATTTTAAAATTATATATTTTAAATGTGCAACCCAGAATAAATATTTTAAAGTAAGATTTCCTAAAACCAGTTGACTTTTCATATATTTAGTCTGCTTGGGATGCAGAATATCATTAGAGGCTGCAAATTATAATAGGGTCTAGAGTACTCACTTGTGTTATTCTACAATGTTTGTTTAGAATCATTAAAACATCACATGACCAACATGTAATCAGATGATTTTGCTTACTTATCTCTATCCATTAGCATATTCTATTATCATTAGGTGGCATAAAAGTAGTGAAAATAGAAAAATATACTAGAATTCATTCATTTGATAGCAAAAACTTGAATTAAAATATGTGTGATTGATATTAAGTCTTGCTAAAATATGTAGATATAAGCATCATATACTGGAAAGTTAATTCAGAAAGATCAAAAGTTAATTTTTACAAAAAATGCATAAAGTATTTAGTACATATAGATCACTTTGTCTTTTTCAAAACTGATTTCTGTCTTTGAAAAATTGAAAAATATCACTTTACACATAATTTATTCATTTTTTTTTTTTTTATATTTTTGTAAAATTATATTAAATATTTATCTGTCAGTAAAAAAATAAAGCATTCATTCAGTGTTTTTAGTCAAAAATTATTTGATTGAAAATTTATGAACAAAGCGTAGTAGCTTTTGTGAAAATGGAAAATGTAACTTTACATATAATTTATTTATTCTTATTTTTTGCAAAATTATTTCAATTTTTAGATTACAGTAACTAAGAGATGTGGAAATTCAGATTTTATTGGAAAATATTTTTTCAGGAGAAATGTAATCTGTTATGGCAAACACGAAGTATCTATTGTTAAAATAAAAAAAAATGTCTACTGCTATTTGGAAATGCTGACTTCAATATTATTTTTTTGATTTTGCAATTATAAGTTAAGTTTTAATATTCTAAAAAATGATTTCAGTGCTTGAATGTATTTTTTATTAAAATTTGTTTTAACAATATGAACTTTTTGTAAGTTTATCAAAAATAAGTTTATTTACCCATAATACTAAATAGGAATTGTGCTATTTATTTTTATTTATTACTCTTTTATTTTATTTAACAAACTGGTATTTAAAATAATTTTTTCAGATAATATGAAAATTAAATAAAAAATAAAGTTTTATTTGTTAAAAAAGAAGAAAAGAAACAGTGACTAAATTCACTGTATTAGCTGTAAAAGGTATAAGGGTTAGTTGCAAATAAACATTTGCTCTGATTAATGAATTGGTCATAGAGTGTGTTCTTTGCAGTTATTCAATGAATCTAGAAACTCTGTAAATACTTGTAAGCTACGCACATTGAAGTTTAAAACTTTTTAAATTTTAATTTATATAGTTGGTAGCCTAGCGGTTAGCATAGCTGCCTTCCAAACAGCTGGCCCGGATTCGCCTCCCGGTCAACGCATTTGACATATGAAAAAAAAAAAGGAAAAAAGTTTTTTTTAAATATATATATATAAGATGTGTAGATTAAATTTAAAAAAACCATTAAAGTTTACACCTATTAAAAACAATTTTTTCTTTTTTATTATTAGATTAAAGACAGAAAAATAAATAAAAAATATTTTACTTCATTAGTATATTAAATTAGCAAATGAAAAAAAAAAGTAATGGATTAAAAATAACTTCAAGACTAAAAATGTAAATATTAAAAATAAATATTTAAAATTATTAGTCGATTAGATAATATAAAAATAGTATTTTAAATATTGACTTAAAATTTTTGCAAAAGCATTATTTAAATATTCGAGGAAAATATTTTAAAACTTCAAGTAAAAAAAAAAAAAAATTAGATTAATTTTAAAATTAGGGGCAATTGAAATTATTTGGTTATTGCTATTAAAATATATACTTAAAAGGTAAAATGAAGCCACTTTAAATAGCCCACTGCAGAACAGCCTTTTTATAGATAAATAGTAAAAGTGATTTGCCAATTAATGGGCAATGAAGATTTAAATGTCTTTTGATCTTTGTTTTATATGCTAATTAAGAATAGATAGACACCCATTTACCAGACAATATTGTGTGAGATGGATGGATGAAATAAGAAAGTGTGCAGGGATGATGTGGAGAAGAGAAACTAAAGATCGGAGAAGATGGATTGAACTTGGAGAGACCTTTGTCCTACAGTGGTTTGATAATGGTTGATGATGATGATTGTGTGGTTACATAGGTTGTCTAGGAGCTAACTATTCGAAAAAAATTCTAAGCCTGACTAAAAATTTAAAAAAAATTAGGCTTTACCTAGATATGACTCATATCTAAATTATTGAGCATAATAAAAAACTAAAATACTGTTAGTAAATTATTATAGCATTATTTTTAAATATTCTAAACCACGTCATAATAAATCATAAATTATAAGATAAAATAAAGAATATCTTTTTAATATTTATATATAAAATAAATATGACCAAAATATTTGTATATAATTGTATGTGTATTTTAGATTCTTTATTGCAAATACATTATACAAGCTATAAGATCATTATTTATTATCCAATGTAAAATAAATCTGTTCTCTCACACTATACATATATTTTGTTTGGCTCATACGATGTTTAAATATTTGTCATTCATGCTAGAATAACTGAGTAGCTTTACTTAAAAAATACTTTTGATATATTAACATACAATCATATATATATATATATATATTTAAAATATTAATCAATCTTAAACTAAATTGATAACTTAAATAAAATTTATTTAAAACATCAAATCAGTTGTTATTCCTTACACGAATTTTATCAGCATGTCTTCTTTGAATAACCACCGAACAAACTATTCTATAGCAACTCCATGTAACAGAAATCACTCAAATTATAATACAATAAAACATTTGCTTGATATTAATGTTTTGATCATTTCTATAAGTAATCATAAGTTTTATTAATCAATAGAATATTTAAAAATTTCAATTTAATAGATGAAAACATCAAGCAATTATTAAGAAAGTGTGGAAGTTCTGTTTTAATTTCTAAAAAATATATTTAATTACTATTTTTGTAGCAAGAAATTTTTTAAAAATAATTTCAATTATTGTTTATCTGTTGTTGCATACATGATATAGTTCAGTTTAGCATGTTACTATCTTATTACATTTTAGAATCTTGTTTAAAATTTCACTTTTGTTCAGTATTGAGTTTAAGAAAAGATGAAATTGACTGACATGACTAACCCTAAAACTATTCAGTGTTGAGTTTAAAAAAAGATGAAAATAATTGACATGACTAATCCTAAAAATGTTCAGCTCAAACTGTTTTCCTGGTAATAAAATGACTGACATGACTAACCCTAAAACTATTCAGTGTTGAGTTTAAAAAAAGATGAAAATGACTGACATGACCAATCTTAAAAATGTTCAGATCAAACTGTTTTCCTGGTAATAAAATGGCTGACATGACTAACCCTAAAACTATTCAGTGTTGAGTTTAAAAAAAGATGAAAATGACTGACAAAAGGATACTATTTGATAATGAATCAACTGAAAAATAGAAGCATTTAACATGCTCACTAGCTATAATAAGTGATTTTTCAAGTATTCTAGTATTTACTTATTATATTTTTTACTTTGAAATTAATTTTTTTTTTAGTAAATAAACAAATAACCAACTCTGTTTCAAATGTAAATATCCAACACATATATAAATATTACACAGAGTAAAATATTTTCAAATAAAAATAAATACTATTTCACCAATGTTTTTGGTACTGTATTCCAGATTCATGGTGACTAATTTAAAATGAACGATTAATATTTCAGTGCATGCTCAATGGAACACTCGTATTACATTGATAAATGATGTCATTAGACTTAGCAATAAACCAAGCCTTTTTCAACTTCCTCTTCCTATCATTAGGCTCATTGCAAATAGCGCTAATCATTTGAGGAAAACATTCATGTCCACTAATTTTCTCGTGATTAAAAAATACTGTATTAACCTGAGATTCCATTTTAGATTTCCTATATTATGGGGAAACGAAAGCTAATATATCAACAAGGTTGCAGCAGCATGTTTATCAATATGTTCTATGGAGCTTTTTAAAATATTTTATAGAAATTTCAAGATTATGTATATGTGTGTGTTAATTTTGATTATTTTATTTTCTATAGACATGAGCTCTTTATCTGAAAAATAAAAAATAAAACTGCAGATAGGATATGCAGCCATCATAATTAATTGATTCCAGATAAACAATGTGATGAATGGTGATCAAAATCTGTTTAATTAGACCTCGGTATAATAAAATGACACAATAATTTATATATAGAGTAACGTCTACATTTTTAAAAGTAATGTTTTTAATACAATGTATATAATATTTTTAAAAAAATGCTTTACTTAAAAAAGTCTACATGTTCTATTTAATCAGGAATTAATATATATATAATTATATTTTTTGTGGATTTTTAGTTTGGTAAATAATGGAAATTATGAGGTTATATCCATGAAAACAGAGATAACTTTACCCTTTGATGTTGCTAGAAAACTATATCACTTACTACAATTTTTTTTTTCATATGTCATAGCATCAGCCGGGACACGAACCCACAACCGTCTGCAACCAACTACTTGCTTGCAAGATAGCTGCGATAACCTCTCGGCTAACAATGCTTGCTAATTGACAATCCTTTACAATAAACTAGTTTTCTCCATTAACCTATAATAACTCTTTTGTTGGTATTATTGAAGTAAAAAGAAATCCTTTTTCATTTCAAACCCAAGTTTTTATAAAGATTTAGACACAGAAAGCTATTTTTATAGAAATGAGAATGTAAAAAAATAATATTTTCTTTGACGTCCTGCAAAAAATAATTTGTCTTCTTGAGAGAGTTGTATATATTAAATTATATTTTTTCATGGATTATTAGTTTGAATAAAGGATGGAAATTAAGAGATTATATCCATGTAAATAGAGATAAATTTAGCTTTTGGTGTTGCCAGGAAACTATCAACTACTACTAATTGACAATCTTCCTGAGGCTAAACAAGAAAAAGGAGGTCTTTTTTTTACTTCAAACTCAAGTTCTTACAAGGATTTAAACTCCAAAAGCTACTTTTATAGATATGAGAATATTTTTACTATTTAAACCCAGAAAACTATTTTTATAGATGTGAGAATATTCTTACTGTTAGAATAATATTTATTTACTATTAAGTTGAAAAAAAATTATTTGTGATAAAAACAAAAAAGTTATATATAAACTTATGGATAGTATGGTATTTGTTAAATTATATTTATTGTTTAAAAATATATATATATATATAGTACAGTTAACATCTATTTCTATGCTTTCCTGCCTAGGAAAGGTTACTTTATCTGTCTTCAGAAATAAAACATAGCACAACATATATATTTACAGTATATTATATAACTGCGTGAGGCAGTTGTCAGTTTTCATAATGCTGACATATATAAATCAGCATTTTTGAAAACTATATCTGAGATATGCATATTGTAATATAGTTTTAAAAAAAAACTGTATTTTCCACTATTTAATAACTTCATGACATAATATTGTAACTGTAATTAAATACTATTTTTTAATCATAATTTTTACTTATACTGTGTACAAGAATGATTTAAAATATTCTAAATAAGTAATATCATTCAGATTAGTAATTTATTTTAGTAGTGTGAAAAAGTGTTATTAACAATAAATCCAATTCACTAGATTTATCAGACACACTAATTTTATCACATTACTATATCACATGGTTCTAACTTATATTGCTATTTTAGCAGCAGACATTTTTATTTTACCACTCCTATGCCACCTACTGGTAGCTTTAATAATTAATAGATGATAGAAAATAGTACTTGATAAATTATTATCCTGGGAAGATATATTAGATCCTAAATGCCCAGGTGTACTGTTCCATAATCCAAGGTTCCTATTGATGAAAGCCATAAGCTTGAAACCAGTCTCGGATATTGAATAGAATAGAGATTTATTAAACATTGTCATTTGGCATCTATTAGTTACTAAAGATTATAATAGATGGCATAGAAGTAGTAAAAGAAAAATATATCGCAAACTAACAGTATGAAAATAGATATCTTTTTTTTTTTAAAAAAAGAAACATATTGACTTTCTTGATTATAAAATTCTTAAATAAAGATGCATGCATTATTTTAAATACAAATAAAAATATGTTACAAATAATATATTTTTTTATTGAAAAATAATATAGACTTTATAAACATTTTTAATTAGATATTGTTTTGTAAATATGATTATTCAAAGAAGGTGAGCTTTAATGCATGAGTTGCTAGTCACAGTTAAAAATGTGACGATTTGACACCGCTTCCGACCATTCAAATTCCATCACTTTTAATGTTACAGTTAAGATTTTACCATCATTTGAAAAATTAGAAAAAGTTTTGTAAGATGCTGCCCTTTCTTGAATTATTTTACAAGTGAAAAATCAATAAAATGGTCTTGAAACTTTTACAAAAGAAGTGGGTGGTCACTTCTTGAATCTTATTGGCTGTTACATTTCAACAACAAAGAAAATGGTTGAAAAGTTATGATTTGTTTTTGTTTAATTTTGAAAATGATAAACAAATGTTTTAGACCATTTTAAACATATTTTTTGACAAATTATAAATTATTTTGATAAAATATGCTAAAAATAAAATTATTTTAGAAAAATAGTTAAGACTTTAACAAAATTATTTACTTTTTTTGCAGCGTACAAATTGGCAAATAAATCACCCATGTCATAAAACGTTTTTGTTGGTCAATAATATTTATTTTACATATCCGCTTACAAATATTTTTATAATTATAAAGAGAAATTTATTTTTGAAAAAACTTTCATTCACTTTCATAATCTGACAAATTATTAATATACTTTTTATAAATGAAACTAAAGTGAATATAATATTAAAAGATGAGTATATTTTGATGATTGAATTTGTGTTTTGACACTTTATTTTGTGAATTGACCAATTAAAAGTTTTGACTTTTACCTCACCCAGCCAATAAAATAATCAGCAAAAAAAAGAGGTTAAAACTTCTGCATTCCATTAATCTTAATTAAGTCCCAAACTATGAGGGTAATTTTTTATGTAGGTAGCCCTTAGTTTGAATACAATTTAAGCCAAAATAAAAATATTTTTTGAATATTTATTAGTAAAAATGTCTTCCCAAATAACTAAAATAATGAAGTATTTTTAAGCAACAAACTTATCGTGTCAAATATATAGAAAGATTACTTCAATAGAATAAAAAATATATTCTTATTTTTAACTATTTTATTTAGATACTTCATAAAACATGTTTTTGTTATTAAACATAAACTATATTTCATTTTTATAATAATATTAAGCTTAAAATTGACAAAGATATTTTTTAAAACAAAAAAGATAATAGAAAAACTGCCTTTTTTTTTCTAAAATAATACTCACAATATCCACCAAAATTCATAAATTCTTATAAATTTTAAGTCCATTTATCATCTTGGAACAAAAGTGAGAATTAAATATAAAATTATCAGCAATATATTGCAACAATCAATGCCAAGTTATAACATTTATGGCCCTAAGCTGACACAATGTCATAGAACAAACTTTACGACAATCACAATGCCACAATGCATTGATGTGATACTCTGCTCAAAAACATTACCATATAATAGTAATAAAATCATGTTGTATGTCACATGACCTGTATAGCTTGGATTTACCAATATGTAATATAAAGAGCACTCTAATAGCTCTAAACAAGCTTATTTTTTATGATAAATGCTACAACAGAAAGCATTCAAATTATCTTTATCTAGGATTGTCTCCATTCCCAAACCAGTTTCAAGCTATGGCTTTTTTCAGTGACTGACTAGAATACCAGATTTAAAAAACTAACTCAAGATAAGCATTTATCTAAAAATTAACTCTTAAGAAAATCTAAAATTTTTAGATCTCTACAAGTCTTTAAATTTAGCTCTCCAACTGAAATAATCATATGAGTCTGAACTTAATTCAGAAATCCCATAGATTAATGTGCTTTACAATTTAATTTAGCCAAAACCCCAAACAGGAAAATAATAATAGTAATAAAATCATGTTATATGCCACATGACTATATAGCTTGCATTTACCAATATGTAATATAAAGAGCATTCCAATAACTCTAAACAATCTTATTTTTTATGATAAATAATATAAGAAAAAGTAATCTTAGCTAAAGATGATTTGAATGCTTTCTCTTGTAGCATTTATCATAAAAAAAGCTGTTTAGAGCTATTAGAATGCTCTTTATATTATATATATCTACTTGTGCATAAATCCAGATACACAAGTATTTATGAAATTGATCACTTATATGCTCAAAGCTTTTTATAGTATATAGTATAATCAAAATCTTTAAATTTTCTTTAAATTTTTTTAAAATTTTTATCAAAGCTACTATCAATACTTCTGTTTTAACAAAAGGAAGTTTTTTTATCTTTATTTTTTTGTGGAAGTTGGCTTATATATATATATATATATATATATATATATATATATATATATATATATATATATATATATATATTGTAACCTAGTGTTATTGACACTTGGTTTACTTGGCATTGTTTCTGCAGGAAAACAATGCTATTCTTTAAAGAAATAAAAAGATAAAATAATAATAGTAATAATTGATTAATAAAGTATGCTATTCACTCACTTTGGCATGTTTTGGGTGAATAACTAATAGATTTAATAACTCAATGTCATTTTAAAAGAGATAACATGAATAATTTAATTGAGATATTAATAATTAGAGCAAATTAATATGGTATAAAAGCTGAACAGTAATTGATTTTGGATGGGTAGAGAGGGGAGTAGATGAGTGTCTTATCATAAAGCACAATAACTTCTGGTAATTTCCTTTTGTAAAAAAAAATAATAATATAATGTTTAAAGAATTATACATCACTGATTGTTAATTTAATGTATTTATTATTATTTTTTATATTATCAAATTACTTTGTAATCCAGGTAAATAATACTAAAACTATATGATTGTAATAGGTTTTTCCTTTCTTTTGTTTATGTTATAATCAAATGATTATTTTTCTGGAAGAGGTCGCTAAAGTAAAAAAAAAAAAATATATATAGTCTGCTTTTAGTTTTCAAGGAAGGAACAGTGCTGAAATTTGGTAACTCAATTTTTTCATTTTATTTTGCAGAAATAAATGTAATCAAAGTAAAATTTTAATAATATAATGTGTGGCTAAATTTTTTGATAAGATATCCTGATTTTCTTGGCCATCTACCTATTTAAAGACCTTTTATACTTAAAAATTTATTGTCTCATGCTAAAGTTCAAAAATGACAGATGTAACTAAAAGAGTCACGAAAAATTATATTATATCTAAATTAAGGAAAAGAAGCGATTTCCAAGAAAAGATTAATTATTTATTAACTTTATGTCATTTATTGATATTTTCTTGGTATAGAAAGAAAAAAAAAATAATTGAAAGAAATATTTTGAAACCAAGGAAAATCAACTAGAAACATTTTTGCGCTCTTTCTCAATATTGTCTGCCTTTACAAGTAATGTAGTTACATACGTTAAAATATGTTTTATTCACCAAGAATTGTCTGGAAATAATAATAATGATAAATAAGATTAAATTATGCACCTGTATTTTTTTTTTTTAAAAATATAAAAAAAAGAATATAAACTTTCTCAGAGTAAATATAGGAAAAGTTATATAGGGGCATTCTTACGGAGAAGTTACCGTTAAAAAAATTTATAATTCCTAAAGTATGAACAAAACCAAATATCTTAGTGACTTAATGATAAAAATAAAGGATATATTATATTACACATCAGTTGGAGTTATTCAAACTTCCTATACATGTAAATCATCTGCAGTTATTATCAGAATAATCTCAGAAAAATTGCGCATTTTCGTCCATAAATAAGCTAGCTAATAAGTATACGTATCGTCAATAAAAAAAAATATTGTGTATGTTTATCGTCTATAGTCAAATATTCGTCTATGTTAGAAGTCTATTTTTTTTTTCTTGGATCCCAAAATTGTAGTAGTTTAATTCAAGTAAGAATTAATCTTCAATTCTGCTATATGTTTCTTTACCTAATTTATTAAACGCACAAAATAAGAGAAAACTTTTATTTAAAGGAAATAATACCATGCGTTTATTGTTTTTAAACTTGCTTCGTGAAATACGACTGGATAAAGCTCTTCACCTGGATCAATTGCTCAACAGAAAAACATTTTCTAATGAGAGAGTATGCACTTGTTAATTAATGATTGTTTAAAACTAAGTTATAAATGATATGTATTTTTTTTTATATCACATAGATTAAAGTCTGTATGGTCAAGTGATATTTAATAGCCTTGTAATGACAAAGGTATGTTTTAATATAATTATTATAGGTTAAGTTGATATTTAACACGGAAAAAAAAAAAATCTATAAAATATGTTTTAATTATTACATACAATTGTAGGTAGAAATTTTGGATGTTAGATACGTAAAAGAAAAATATTTAGATATTTAAGGGGTAAAATAAATATTGAAAATTATCAGAAGTAACTAAAAAAAAAAAAAAAAATGCTATAACAAAATATTTCTTGTTAAAGTTTTGAAACGAATTTATACTGTATTAATTGAGGAAGTTATTCCTAATTATTCTTAAATAACACATCCACTTTATTTAGTTTAAGATAGTATGCTACCAACTATTTTGAATGTTTCTTTATTAAAATTAAAATTATTATACTTTTATTCTATGATGTCCATTGATTTCAGATGTTGATCAAAGTATACCCGGTAACATAAGTTTATTATAATCAGTGTTTTTACTTATCCTGCCCAGATATAGCATTGGTATATGCTGAATATTCGCATAGGTAATAATTATAATGTATTTATTTTGTGGGATGAAAAATGATCTCCCCAAAAGCTTTGTTTTCCATGAGAGGAAGATTTTAAATATAATGTTCGGGTATGTTTATAGCCCAAGTGATCGATTCTCATAGATAGGACGATCAAGAATTTATCTAGCATTTAGTATGTTTCATTCGTTTAAATCCCAGGAGAGGATTGTATTTGGTGTGTGTTCGTTGTATGCCCAAGTAAGAGGCAAGAAACCACCAAAATATTTTAATGTAGTAGATTACTTTACAAACCTTCGTGGTTATTCCATATTCCTCATGTGAAAATAAAGATAGCTCCACCATGGAAGGTGTTGATTATTGTGCTTAATTTTGAAAGTTCGGGCAAGATAAAGGTTATATTGGAGGTGTTAGTTCCTCAAGATCCACTTTAGTATAAATAGTGCGTTAGTAACTAGGATCAATATCTGTATTGTGCTGCTAAATATTGCTAGTATTTGACAAGTAAATCAATGGAGAAAGTAATTAAAATTGCGTAGTTTTAAAACGCTTATTTACTGAAGGAATATTCAAATGCAATATTTAATTCTGGTTAGTAATTAAATAATACTCATTTTTAAAATTATACGTATGAATAAAATTTGTATCATAACTTAAGTTAGCATTAAGTTAAATGTAAGATGGTAAGTGTAACTTCTGATAACTGACCTATAATTAGAGTAGGTTATCCCATTAAAGACCATAAATAAAGTAAATGTATTAGAAAAAAATTTAATATTTTGCGTATTGCATATGATGGGATTAATAATTTAAAAAAAAAAAACAAAAACAAAAATAGTTAGTCAATAATTTTGAGTAAAAGCTTCTACAAGGTTATCAAAATTTAATAAACAATGTATTGGTAATGAAATGTACTTTTAGTTAATCAATCCGTATGATTGCATACAGGAGAAGTAGTAACCTCTAGTCCATAACCAAAAGAGTATACAGATTAATGTCAGTTATATTTTATATTTTTGTATTACTATGGGATTATTGAATAAATGTTCATATATTTTTTTTTGTGATAATAATAAATTATAGTCTTGTTAAAATTTGTTGTAGATTCATTTTTTTTGTTTTTATATGCTAAATATAAGTGTTTGCACAATATTTGCAAAACCTTTTCTTGAGTCCGAAATCATTCCAAATTCTTAAAAACTTAATATACCAGATAAATAAAGTTAAGCAGATCGGAATATGTCATTATATTTAGTTTAATGATAATTATTTATGGAGTTGAAAACTTCAGACTAAACATTTTTTTTTTGTGTGTGTAAAAATGAATTTATTCCCAAACCATTAACTTTGACTGCACATTATTCCATTCACATTTAGTTAAATTGTCTAAGTAATAAATCTTAGTTAAATTATTGTGTTGCCATGGATGATGGAAGGACACAAAAAGCACCCTTGTCTTTTTATTATTCTGACTAAGATTCTGGATAAAGGGGCTGTATTATTCTAAATTGTATGTCATTATTGAATATAATTATCATCTCTTTAGATAATATAGTAGTTGATATGAGAGATGAAGACACATTGAATTTAAGTAAAATAAATGTTTCCTATAGCCGACCAGAATGCCAGTCATATGCGACAACACAATACTGCCGAACATTTCCTTACATGAAACAAAGAACCCTGAGATTAATATTATTATAATTATTCTTTAAATTAATAAGTGATCAATTATTGTTGTTATTACAATCGTGGCATGGCTTAAGAGAATTGAATGTACAATTGTATTATATGAAAGGTATTTTGGATCATATTGGAAAATTAATGGATATGTTGCTTTATTTTGGTTGCCTTAACAACAACCTGAAAAATTAGTAACAACAAGTGCAAACAAATAAACAAATAAATTAAAATAATATAAATAAAATAAATAAACTAAACCATAAATAAAGAGTTAGAAATAAAATAAATAAACTAAAAATACTGGGTTAGAAATGGCCACCCAACTACAGGGGCCTTCGATGGCTATAGCTGGCCACGAGGAATTTAGTAGACTTTTCTTGAAGTCAATATTAATATTGTTTGCACTTGAATGGATTAGTTATTCATTGATTAAAAATATTTGCCAATAATGAATTGTTTTAGCCATAAGATATTATGTGGATATCTATTATATGATCTAATCTTTTGCCACTGAAAAATAAATAATTAAGTTGTCAGTTTAGGATGTTGTGGTCTGTAGGCAATTCCATAAAACACTGTAATGATTTTATCATTTATGATGATCTGTTTGTCTGGTCTTGTGATTGGCACTTATGCTATATTACATAATATCTAATGATATTTATATGGACCAAGAAGCATGTGAAAAAAAAAAAAAGTATATTTAGTAGTTAATGTTGGAGCTTTAGGGATATTAAATGTCAGAGCATAGTTTTTGGTGTAGATTGTTTTTGGTAGGAGAGGCAGGGAGGCAGGATGTCTTGTCAATAATTTCTTATCGATAAATTTATTAATAGTTCATTGCTAATATTTCAGTACTGTTAAATACTAAAAGAGTTAGAATTTTAATATGAGTGAAAACAAAGATAATCATAGTATTTCTGAGGATTTGGGAGGATCCCAAGAGTTACAATCCCCTGATACACAGACTCCATATTTTAGTGTACAAATAAAAGAGGAAGGGGAAGATTTGGATATAGCTAACCCAGAAGAAGCCACAATAATAAAGGGAAAACATGAAAATGAGCCAGATCAATTAATGAGAAATACATTGGAGGAATTCTTGAAAAAATTAGAACAATCAAATAGTGAATTAAAAAGTCAGATCCAAAACTCAAATAGTGAATTAAAAAGTGAATTAAAAAGTCAGATCCAAAACTCAAATAGTAAATTAGAACAATCAAATAGTGAATTAAAAAGTCAGATACAAAACTCAAATAGTGAATTAAAAAGTCAAATCCAAAACTCAAATAGTAAATTAGAAAATGAATTAAAAAGTCAGATACAAAATTTAAATATTAAATTAGAGAATCAAATGCAGGAGATCAAAGAGACATCTCAAAATCAAGTACAGGAGATAAAGGACTTAAGGGAAGATTTGAGAAATCATGTAGAAGAATCAAAATTGGCCTCTGAAAAGCTGGAAATAAGAATAAGGAAAGAGATCGAAACAAATTCTGAAAGGGCAGAAAATATGATTGAGGCTATCCAGCAGGACTTTAAAAGTCAATATATTGTATTAAACAATGAAGTACAGGAAATAAGAAATTATCAAAAGGAAACAGTAGTATTCCAAATAGAAGTTCAGGATAGAGTTGAATCTATTAAGGGAGAATTAGACAGTGCTAGAAGTGAAGTCAGTAATTTGAAAGAGGAAGTTAAAAATATAACTCTAGCACCTGACAATGTAGTGAAAGGATGTCAGAGCCAGATTACCAGATTAATAGCTAAACTAGAAACACAAGAGTTGACCCAATGTGAGATTAATCAAAATCTAGAAAGTGAGCTAAGTCAAGTTATGGGAAAAGTAGAAAATTTTAATGATATAATAAAGAGTAATGCACAGCTATTACATAATAATCTCCAAGATGAAATAGGGGAATTAATGACTCAGTGTGAGAGTAAAGTCTATCAAAGGTTAGAAGATAAATTCGGGATAGATAAAGATAAAACTATTAACCAATTGGAACAACAGATTAAACACTTAAATGTAGGCCTAAAAGATAGTTCAAAGAGAATAGACTGTGAATGGCAGAACTATAAGTTAGAATTAGAGAGTTGAATGCAAGCTATAGACTATAATAGGGATAATTTTACAAAAAGTAAAAAAGTTGTTCAAAGTAAAGGTTTATCTGAAACTCAAGTAAAGGAAACAAATAATGGTCATAATAACCAAGTAATATCTGAGTTACATACGGTAATTAATCCCGTAGAATCAATATACGATCCATTAAATGAGGCTAGAAGTAAAGTCATGCTAGAGCCAGAAAGTAATAGCTCCATGGCCTTAAAATTCTTAAAAATAAAATTTTTTAGAGGTGAATATCTGGAGAATCCACACGAGTATCTCCAGAATCTGGAGGAGTTATTCACCTTATGTCATTTATCTGAGATAGAAAAGATTGCTATTGCCGCTAACCATTTGTGTGCAGCATCTGAAGACTGGTGGCAATCATTATTTATTAAACCAGAAACATATGGAGACTTCAAATATCTTATGTTAGCCAGTTTTTGGGGAGAAGACCGCCAAGATAACCTGAGATATCAGATATCTCAGGAAAGATATCATGTAAATAAGGGTAGTTATACTCAGTTTTTCAGGAGTCAAGCCGTCAAATTGAAAACCTTGACAGCTTATCCTTTATCTGAGACACAAATTGTGCGAATAATTTGCCATAATCTGCCAAGGCATATAGAGCAGATCTTGATTGCTGCTGACAGACATACCATAGAAGAGGTAGTAGAAATTTTAGATTCGTTAGAGACCAGCGATAGGAATATTGATAATAGAAATAGGGTAAATAGAGACACCCTTCCGATGGTGAGTAATATCAATTTCGCAGATAGGTCACATATGGGAAGGAGGAAGTTAGTTAGAGAAAAAGGATATTATAGGACGAATCCCTATGGGTAGACAGAATAGCCACCTCAGTAGGCCAACAGTTAAGAGTAGAATTCTGAATGAGAATCAGCCTTCTACTAGTGGTATCCCAACAATACCAAAGAAAAATATAAAAGGTAGTAAAACTAGCGGGGCATTAAATTAAAAAGGACCTCGCAGGAACGTTCCTCACTTCGGGGCCCTATTTTTAAACATATGGGGAACAGCATGATGTGGATTATCAATAATATAGACCTTGACATTGATTATTTGGAACCTGGCAAAATGTCTGAGCCACCTATCTTGTACAACTGTCCCATGATAAAGATTATCATTTCAGGAATTGTTGTCAACACCTTAATTGATTCAGGCAGTCAAGCTTCCTTGTTGTCTGAAGAAACTTACTTGAAAATTCAGTCAGCTGACCAATCTATTCCAATTTTACCAACTAAGGTGATTAGGGTAATACTTGCTAATGGAAAGAAGACTAAGTTATCTAATAGACAGGTTTTTATTACATTAGAAATTAATTTGTGCAAATTTGAGCATGTCTTTTTAATCATGCCAGGTTTGATTCATGAAGCCATAATTGGTTCGGATTTCATGACTCTAAATAATTGTTATATTAATTACAGAGATGAAACTTTTGGATGTAAAGAGGAGATTTGCCCTCTTGTAGTCAATTGTAATAGTCAGATGAATCAATTAATGACCATACAGGAGACAACAGTTGACGTAAATATTAAAGTTAAGTTGGATGGTTCATGTATTATTGGCATAGAATACTATAAACCATTTTTCCAGTTGTTGTTCCAGTATCGTTGTGTTTTCTCCAAAATACCTGGTATATTAAAAGGGTATGTCCATAGAATCAATTTGAAAGATAATGAGCATTTCCAGCAGCGTACTTATCCTATTCCTTATCAATACCAGGCAGAGGTTCAACAGCAGATTAATAAGATGATTGACTGGCAATTAATTAAGCCCAGCCCTTCGTCTTATGTGAACCCATTAGTAGTAGTCAAAAAGAAAGATGGATCCATTAGAGTCTGTCTGGATGCCCGTACACTTAACCAGCATACTGTCCCAGAGCATGACATACCATCACCTATTCAGGAATTATTGACGAAGTTCAAAGGGAAGAGCATATTCTCCACATTTGATTTAACCGCCAGCTATTGGCAAATCCCACTCCACAAAAATGATCAAAAGTATACGGCATTCTGTTACCAGGGCCAATCTTATATTTTTCAAAGGATGCCCTTTGGTTTAATTAATAGTGGGGCTGGCCTTATCAGATGCTTGAATATGGTCTTTTCAAAAGAACTGAAAAATTTGTTAGTTATATATGTTGATGATATTGTCATTGCTTCGGAAAATTTAAATGATCATTTACAGCATCTTAGCATGTTTCTTTGTGAGTGTTCAGATAACAATATAAAAGTCAACTTAGAAAAATGTATTTTAATTGCCCGAGAAATCTCTTTTCTTGGTCATTGGGTTAGTGCTGAAGGGGTCAAACCTCACCCAGACAAAATTGCCGCCATTCAAAGGTTTCCCGTCCCTAAAACCAGAAAGCACTTGAGATCGTTTTTGGGACTGTGTAATTACTATCACAGGTTTTATGAAAAATTTTCATATGATACTATGCACTTATCTGTTTTATTAAAAAAATGTGAAAAGTGGAGGTGGACACAGGAACATACAAGGGAATTTCAAATTGTTAAAGATAACTTTTTAAAAACAGTAATTTTAGCCTATCCAGATTTAAATAAAGAGTTCTATTTGCAAACCGACAGTAGTGGGTTCGGTTTAGGGGTGATTCTATACCAATTTAATGAGAATAAGGAACCTAGAGTCTTATATTTCTTAAGCCGACATTTAAGGGGAGCGGAACTTAACTATACCACCACAGAAAAAGAGGCATTAGCTGTTGTGTGGGGATTTCAAAAACTTAGACAGCTTTTGTTGGGATCAAAAATTATAGTATTAACTGATCATCGTAGTTTAGAGTTTCTCAACAAGAGTTACCTTAATAATGAAAGATTAATCAGATGGAGCCTCTATCTCCAACAGTATCAGTATGAAATCATATATTGTTCAGGACAGGATAATGTCATTGCAGATATTCTTAGCCGCAATCCTGTTTCTGTTAATTATCAGAACCCCAGTAATGAAAATATAATTATTTGTAATATGTCTAGTTTGTTAGAGGAAGAAATAGTTAGAGATTATACCAACTTAGAATTACTGCAAGCACAGGATGCTAGGCTGGAGAGAATAGTTCACTTCTTATCAGATCCAGCTAAATTAGGTCAGAAAAGTAGATATGCTGATAGAATTAAAGAGGGATATAGGTTTAAAGATAGAATTTTAATGAAGAAATTAAAAAGGGGAGATGAAAATTCTTGGAGAGTGATTATTCCTTTATGTTTAGTCAATAAACTCATAGATTATGTTCACACCCAATATGGACATTATGGAATTCAGAAAATTGAACCTATTATTAAGAAGCATTTTTATTTTCATAAGATGTCTGAATCCATTGCCCGTAGACTTAGGGAATGCGAGATTTGTTTAAAAACTAAGTTTCAAAATAAATCGTATGTGGGAACACTTCAACCCATACTGCCCAGTCAGCCCAATGAATTATTGGCACTGGACTTTTATGGACCACTTCCACCTTTCAACCATCAAAAATTTATTCTTGTGATGTATGACGTTTTTACCAAATATGTCTCTGCTTACCCAGTTCCAAAAACAGATGCTAAAAATGTTATTAAGTGCTTGGAAACTTATCAAATTCCATTAATAGGAAAACCAGCTTCAATACTTACCGACCACGCTACTGCATTCATTTCTGGTACATGGAAAAAGTGGGGTAAGAAGCAAAATATTCAACATATCATGTGCTCGATTAGAAATCCCCAATCCAATCCAAGTGAAAGAATCATGTGTGAGATAAGTAGGTTGTTCCGAGTATATATAGAACGGGATCACAAACAGTGGGTCAATAAGTTGCCACAGGTGATTAATTATATAAATATAACTATTAATGAGTCTACTAGGATGTCTCCAATTCGGCTGCACTTTGGTAGACCTGAACCTTTACTAATCAAAACACCGTTACCCGTAATAGTGGAAAATATTAATGTGGAACATGACCAAGCACTGGCCAGAATTAACCTTAAAAAGATGTGTGATAAATGCACTCGTTATTCCAAAACCAGTCCACATCCTTTTAAAGTCCATGATTTTGTTTTAATTAGAACTCCCCATGTGAGCAATCTCCGGAAACATATGTTTAGAAAATTCACGTATCTTTATGAAGGCCCCTATGAAATTGTGAAACAAGTGGGTGAGAATGCCTTTTTAGTCTCAACCCCTGATGGAACAAAAGGTACCTATAATGCCCGAAGCTTACTACCATATCCCAAGCAAAATTAAATCCTTTAAACTGTATTTATTGACATAAGAAAGAAGTAGGATATAAACTTAGTAATACCATAAGAAGTGTTAAAAATGCATATATTATTTTATTTTTTATTTATTATAACGGTGGGAGAATTGTAACCTAGTGTTATTGACACTTGGTTTACTTGGCATTGTTTCTGCAGGAAAACAATGCTATTCTTTAAAGAAATAAAAAGATAAAATAATAATAGTAATAATTGATTAATAAAGTATGCTATTCACTCACTTTGGCATGTTTTGGGTGAATAACTAATAGATTTAATAACTCAATGTCATTTTAAAAGAGATAACATGAATAATTTAATTGAGATATTAATAATTAGAGCAAATTAATATGGTATAAAAGCTGAACAGTAATTGATTTTGGATGGGTAGAGAGGGGAGTAGATGAGTGTCTTATCATAAAGCACAATAACTTCTGGTAATTTCCTTTTGTAAAAAAAATATATAATGTTTAAAGAATTATACATCACTGATTGTTAATTTAATGTATTTATTATTATTTTTTATATTATCAAATTACTTTGTAATCCAGGTAAATAATACTAAAACTATATGATTGTAATAGGTTTTTCCTTTCTTTTGTTTATGTTATAATCAAATGATTATTTTTCTGGAAGAGGTCGCTAAAGTAAAAAAAAAAAAAAATATAGTCTGCTTTTAGTTTTCAAGGAAGGAACAGTGCTGAAATTTGGTAACTCAATTTTTTCATTTTATTTTGCAGAAATAAATGTAATCAAAGTAAAATTTTAATAATATAATGTGTGGCTAAAATTTTTTGATAAGATATCCTGATTTTCTTTGCCATCTACCTATTTAAAGACCTTTTATACTTAAAAATTTATTGTCTCGCGCTAAAGTTCAAAAATGACAGATGTAACTAAAAGAGTCACGAAAATTATATTATATCTAAATTAAGGAAAAAGAAGCGATTTCCAAGAAAAGATTAATTATTTATTAACTTTATGCTCATTTATTGATATTTTCTTGGTATAGAAAAGAAAAAAAAAAATAATTGAAAGAAATATTTTGAAACCAAGGAAAATCAACTAGAAACATTTTTACATCTTTCTCAATATTGTCTGCCTTTACAAGTAATGTAGTTACATACGTTAAAATATGTTTTATTCACCAAGAATTGTCTGGAAATAATAATAATGATAAATAAGATTAAATTATGCACCTGTATATTTTTTTTTAAAAATATAAAAAAAAGAATATAAACTTTTCTCAGAGTAAATATAGGGAAAAGTTATATAGGGACATTCTTACGGAGTATGTTACCGTTAAAAAAATCTATAATTCCTAAAGTATGAACAAAACTAAATATCTTAGTGACTTAATGATAAAAATAAAGGATATATTATATTACACATCAGTTGGAGTTATTCAAACTTTCTATACATGTAAATCAGCTGCAGTTATTATCAGAATAATCTCGGAAAAATTGCGCATTTTCGTCCATAAATAAGCTAGCTAATAAGTATACGTATCGTCAATAAAAAAAATATTGTGTATGTTTATCGTCTATAAGTCAAATATTCGTCTATGTTAGAAGTCTATTTTTTTCTTGGATCCTCAAAATTGTAGTAGTTTAATTCAAGTAAGAATTAATCTTCAATTCTGCTATATGTTTCTTTACCTAATTTATTAAGCACGCATCAAAATAAGAGAAAACTTTTATTTAAAGGAAATAATACCATACAAAGTAATATTGTTTTTAAACTTGCTTAGGTGAAATATCTGACTGGATAAAGCTCTTCACCTGGATCAATTGCT